>JAJJLH010002219.1:0-33598 GCA_023806865.1 Isotricha sp. YL-2021a | reverse complement strand
AAAAATGATTATTATTATTTCTATTATTAAAATTATTATTATTATAATTATTTCTGTTATCATAGTTATTATTATTATTTCTATTATTAAAATTATTTTGATAATTTCTATGATTAATGAAATTATTATTATAATAATTTTCATTTTCATACAAATATATATTCATATTTTGATTATGTCTATTATTATAATTATTATAATTATTTTCTATCATTTCATTATTATAATTTTGTTTATTATTATAATTATTTTTATAATTTATATATTTATAGTTATCTTCATAATAATAATCATTTTTATTATTTCTTAAATTGTTTTTTCTTTTTCCATTATTAAAATTATAATCATCATAATAATCATTTTCAATTATATCCTTCCTCAAAATAATCATTATTTCTTTTGTTCCAATTATTGTTATATCCTTTATTAGTATTATTTAGTTTCCTTTGATTATTATTATTATTAAATCCATTATTATTAAAATTTTTATTATTCTTTTTATTATGATTTTGTTTTTTTATGGAATATCCTAATTGTTCATCTAGAATGTCACTATCTTCATCACTATAAACATTATTATTGTTATTGTCATTTTTTTCATCATAATCCCAATCAATATTCTCATCAGGATCATCATTCATTGAATTTTTTTTATTTTGTCTTTGAAATCCATTTCTCAAATTATTATTATCATAATTCATATTCCTTAATTTATTACTTCTATCCATTTTCAAATAAAATAAATTATTACTTTTATAATTTAAATAATTAATATTAAATAAAATTAAAATAATAAAAAAAAATTAATTAAAATTTAATTATTTTAAATGCTTATTCTATAGAAGTATGAAAATAAACTCTAATAATATTTTCAACAAAATTATAAATTATTTTATCATTATAATTCTGTAATTTTTCTATATATAAATTTCCTCCATTTCTCTGGAATTCTTCTAAAAAAATATTTTTCCCATCAAATAAATTAGAATATTTATTTCCAATTTCAAATAAATGTAAACAAATTTTTAATATTAATTTCAAAGCTTCTGGTTCTTCATAATATTTTTGAATAACAGAAATAAGAAGTTTAATAATTTCATAATTTTTAATAAAATTAATAACAGTTTCAGTATAATTTTCATTAAAAATAATATCATTTATTATAAATAAACCTTCTATCCCAACTTTATTTTCACTATTTTGAATAGCATCAATTACAAATGGTATAATTCCACTATTTAAAACATTAATAATATTAATATTTGGAATACAAAGTAAATTAGAAATAATCCAAAATGAATCTCTTTTAATATCTGAATTATTGTTTGATTTAATGAATTCAAATATATAAGAAATCATTTGATTTTGAATTATTGGCTCAATTATTCCTGTATAATTTGATAAAAAATTTCCAATTAATTCTAAGATTTTATGAGAAATAATTTCAGATGAATTAATTTGATTTAATATTATTTTTCCAATTAAACCACTTGAATATATTAAATCATGTATTTTTAGATTCGATGAATTTGATAAATTACTTAATCCGAAAAGACTATCATTTATAATTTCTATATCATTAAAATTTACAAATTTAAGAAATATATTAGTTAAATGTTCTTCTAAATAAATAATATTTTCTTGAATATTATTAACATTAACATCATTATGTTTTTTAAATAATTGATTTTCTAATCCTTCAATTTGAATAAAACGATAAATAGTACTAATAAATTGTGAAAGAGAGGAAAAAATTCTTATACAAATTTTAGTTATTTGATTACTAATTTCAGTATTTTCAACAAATTGTAATAAATAATTTCTAGGAATAGGAGAAAAAAATAAATTTTCAGAAGCAGAATCACTTCCAATAATTATATTAGAAATTAACCATAATACATTTTCAGTAAGAGATTTATCTTTTAAATCAAATATCATAATATAAATTTGAATACAAGGATTATTAGTGAGAAAAATCATTAAATTATCATTATTAATTCTAAGACAAAAATTAATTAAAGCCCAAGTTATTTCATAAACAATATCATATTCATTTATATTATTAAATAAAGTAAACATTAACTTATCAACAATATTTTTTTTGTACATATCATCAATTGGAAATTCACTTCTTAAAGTTTGATTTCTTATATGATAAATTGCAAATTTTATTTCATTTATATTCTTAGATTCTAATAAATTATACATTCCATCTGAAAAGGAAGATGTTGAATTATATTTTTTATTTCTAATTTCATCTGAAATTTCTAATTTTTCTGGAATAATTTCATAAGGATTTTTCTTTAATTTTTTTGTTTGACTTACTTCTAAATTTTCTTCTCTTCTTTTCATTAAGTAATTATTCATTTTTTTCTTTCTTAATGATAAACTATATTCTTCTCTTTCAATATTTAATTGTTTATCTTTTTTACTATGAGTTGATGAACCAAATGAATTAAAAATTGATTTATAGTCTTTTTGTGTTTTCATTTTATCTAGTTTATTTTTTAAATTTAATTGAACTTAAATATTAAATAAGTATTTTATTTATTTATTTTTTTTAATAAATTTAATTTATTTTAAATTCAATTAATATTCTATTTTTAAATAATACTAACAAAAACAATTATTCTTCTTCTTTTAATGTAGCTTTATCTTTTAATTCAAAACCACTTTTTATTTCAGCCATACGATAATCTAATTCAGTTTTAGTATAATGATATTTTCTATAATAATAAAAAGTAATTGATAATATAAGAACAAATAACAAGAAAACAAAACCAATTAAAAGACCATAACTTTTATCTGGATTCATATTAAATTTAGCTGGTTTAAAAATAATGTATGCACCATTTTTTGGACTTATATAAAATATATTAATATAATAGAATTTGTTCTTTTCTAATCCATTAATAACAAATGATTTTTCTTCTTGTAAAAATTGTTTTTTATAAGTACCAATAGTTTTATTTTGAACTAAAAAACATAAAGATTCCATTTGATAATAATCTTTTTCTTCATTTGAAATAACAATATGAAAATTTTCACCTAACATTTCTTTTTCATTCTCATTTAAAAGATTAACAGTTAAAAAAGGAACTTGTACTTTAATTGAAGTTTCATTAATAAAAATAGTATTAACAGTATAATTAATTTTAGATATTTCATTATATTTATCTTGATTTAATGTATAATAATATAAATAATATTTTTCATTACATTCTTCAATTGTTTTATCACAATCACTTCCAGAAATCCAAACACTTAAATAATAAGTTGTTAAATTTGCATTTTTTACTGTTAAAATTTGTCTTCCATTACTTGTTTTTGAATTCGATATTATTCCACTTTCTATATTTCTAAATAATGTTACTTCATTATTTACCATTGTTGATAATTCTCCTCCACATGATGCTAATTCTAATAGTAAAACATTATCTTCTTTATTTAATTTATTTATATCAAAAATTGTAGTATCTTTCGCATTTAATTTTCCTATTGAAGAATATAAAGTTAATGGTAAAGTTTCTAATCTTTGATAATAATTTATATATGGTGATACCATTAAATGTATTGTTGCTTCATCTTCATAATATGAGTCAATTTCAACTTCAATATTTAATAATATTCTAACTGGTTGTCCTTCAATATTATTCTTAATATTTGGTATTTTTAATAATACTGATGGTAATAAATTATTTGATTTACCAATAAAATCAAAATTAAATTCATTTGGTATTTCAAAATTATCAACATCTTTTCCTAAATAATATTTAGCATATACTATTATTTGATTTTTTGGATTTTCTACCCTGATATTTATGTAAGTCTCTGTATATTTTTCTTCAAATATATAATATCTATGTAATCCATTATAATCAATTTTATAAACTTGTTCTACACCAAATTCATTTATTTTTTCCCATTCTCCTACGTAATTAACTCTAACATTAAAACCAAAGTTTGAAGAAGCTTTTACTTTAAAATATAAAAGTTGATAATATAATGCATTAGTTACATTTCCAAAAACAGATTGATTTTCTTTTAAAGTAATATTTTTTATTGATATAAATTCTTCTTCTTCTTCAGTAAATATTTGTTGATAAATAAAAATTTCTCCTTCTCCTTCATAATTACTAATTTCATATTTTAATGTTGTATTATAATATATATAATGGTATATAATTGGTAAATTTTTTTCATCACCATTAAAAGCTCTAAAATAAAAAACATTTGTTCTACCCATAATAATATCTTCAGCATTATGAAAAGTACTTGCTGTATTAATTTCAACTAAACTATCTTCTTCACATTTGACTGAAATATATATCCAACTATCAGGATTTAAAAATTTAGTAAATTTTGATAATTCCATTTTCATAAAATTCCTTTTATTAGTATCCAAATTTGAATAATTATGATTTTCTAAATTTGGCATTTTATCAATAATATCTTGATCACTCATATTATAATCAAGGAAAAATGAAGCAAAAATATTACCACTTCCATATATAAAATTAGAAATAGCTACATATGTTAAATTAGTTATAGTTTTATCAAAAAAATAATTTAGAATAAATTCTTTATAATCATATTCACTTTGAAATAAATTATATTTAAAATTACAAAATCCTTTTTTTTGACATTTACAAGAACCTGGAACATTATCAGTAAGAGGAATTAAATTTCTTTCTGTACTTACTAACAAAGTATAAGTTGAAAATCTTTGAGAAGTGACCAAAATAGTATATAATCCATCAAGGTTTCTTTTTCCTAATCCTATAATAATAGGATCATCTTTATTAATATTAATAAATTGATGATTTGGTTCAATGCTTTTCCAATGATAATCATTGATTGTAGGTAAAACAGAACCATAATTAACATAAATATCAGTATCTCCATTAATATTAAATAAGGAAATATGTATATTATTATCATTGGCATTAATATTTACTTTATAATACTTATTTTCATTTTTATCTATTTCATCATAAGTATATGAATTTTTTTCAATTTTTAAAGGTTCGTCTGAAAATCTTATATTATATTTTATTAATAATTCATTTTCATACTTTATTTTTCCTATTACTGTTATTAGTAAAAATTGCCCTATATAAAAATCATAATCTTTTTTTGGAATTGATAAGGATACTAGATCATAATCAATTTCTTCATTTTTATAATTATAATCTGTACTATTTGGGAAATTTTTGGTATCTTTTGAAAATTTAGCATATACTTTTATTCCTCCATTTTCACTAGTAAAATAGATTTGGAAATTTGAAAAATTCTTAAAATCAATATAATTTATAATATAATAATTTTCTTCTTTTAAATCAATTGAATCAAAGTAAATTCCAGTAGAACCAATTAATGAAGGTTTCTTATTATTTACTTTTCCAACTATATAATAACTTGCACCATATAATTCTTCATCCCCAATATACTTAATTAAGATAATAATATTACATTTTTCCTTATTACAATATTTTGATATATCTTTATAAGGAATTTTTATAAAAGTTTCTGATACATCTTCTTCCATATAATACACTTTTTCCATTGGATGTTTTTCAGCGTCAAATTCGGTAAATGAAATATATATATTTACTTTACTTATTTCAGTATAAATACTAATTGCAATATCTTCAGCAGAATTAGTTTGATACCAATAAAATTGATATTTATAATTTAATGTTAAAGTTTGGCCATGTAAAACATTTTCATTTAATATTAAATGATTTTTTTTATCCGAAACACTTATATAATAAGTTTCATCTTCAAAATTATTAATATCATGTTCAGTAGTTCTAACAGCAACAATATAAATTGTTTTTTTTATTAAAGATTTTAATTCATCTTTATCTTCATAAATTATTAATTGTGAAGAATAATCACTTTCCCAATCAAAATTTATTACTCCTTGATCTCTATCATATGTAATAGAACTAAAATTTTTATATACATAAAAACCAATATACCCATATGCATTCCTATTTACAATTCTAATAATTTTACTATTTGAATTATCAATTGTATAAGAATATATTCTATAATAAGTATTTTTATCTAATTTATCAAAAAATATTTCCCCAATTGTTAAATGATGAGCAATTTCTCCAATTTGAGGATTAGATTGTTTTTTTAAAACAAGATAATAAGAAATACTATAAGTAACATAAGTTTTTGAAATAATTTCAATATAAAATTCAGTATTATTATGCTCAGAAGTTTTAATAATTATAGAATCAGGTTCATCTAATTCATGTGTGCTATTTCCAATTTGAATTTCTTTTCCATCTTCAATTTTTTTAGCAGTCATATCAGCATTTCCAGAAATTGATATTAAAACAACTACAATTTGTTCTATTGTTTTATCTGTGTTTCGTATTGTATAATAATCAGTTTGACCAAATGGAATTGAATTAAAAACTGAAATTCTAGGAGATAATATTTTTTGTGTTTTATCTTGTGAAGTATTAATTTTAAATAAACATTTATCAGATTGACATTTTATAATAATATATAATACACAATTTGATCTTTCATCTTCTTCAATTTCTGGATTAAATTTTTTTTTATGACATATATTTTCATCTTCTTCAATTATAATTTTTTTACCAATCCAATCTTCATTTGCACCAATTAAAGATTTATTATTTATTAAAACAGTTAAAAATTCATCATTAAATGTAATATATGTATCTTCTTCTGAGAAATAACCATAAATTTGAACTGATTCTTCTGTTTCCATATTAATATTAATTTTACCGTTCATTGAATAATCAATTATTTTATATGATGTAACATTATTTTTTAATAAAATACTTTGAATTGACCTTCCAAGTGTAATTGAATTAAATTGTTGTGCATCTCCAATTTCACTAGCTTTTGTTGCTGAAATAGTAAATGATGTTGATTCATATGAATGAATACAAAAATATAAATAATCAATATTAGAAGATCCTTCTTTTTCAGCATCTTCTTTAAATTTTTCTAATTCTTTGTTATATAAAATTATAATTTTTTCAGAAATAATTTTATCTTGATCTTCAAATTCTGAATCTTTCATTGTATTAACGTAAATAAAACCTTTAATTTTAATAGCAGCAGAACCAGAACTAAATAAACCAATAGAAATAATAATAGTATCATCAGTAGTATTACTAGTAGTATACTTATAACATTTAGTTTTATTTGAATTAATAGAATCATAATATTGAAAATATGAAGATAAAGGAAAAGGTGAAGTAGTATATTCTACATAACCTAAAATTGAAATATCACTTTTTATTTCAGTAATAAGTAATACATAAATATAACAATCTCTACAATAACCTTCATCTCCTTCTGACATTTTAAAATTATAACCATAAATCCAATCTTGAGAAACTTTAAATGAATTTTCAACAGATGGTGATTCATTTTGACTAATATAAACTTTAAAAGGTTTTAATTCTTCACCAATAAAACCAATATTTATAATATCATGAGTATCATTATTATTAATATGATATTTAATAAAAGTAGGACTTGTTTTATTAATATAATTTAAAGTAACAAAAGGTTTATAAGGTTTTGTTTTATTTTTTGGAATGTCTTCTTTTGGTGTTTCTAATACTCCTAAATATGCTTGTAAAATAAAATCACATTCCTCTTTGCAATATACACCAATGTAAAATTTATCATTTGTACTTACATTTGATGGTTTAATTGATACTATCTCATTCCCAGTTTTTGAAGATTTCCAATCATAATTTTCTTTTGTAGGTTCTTCTATTGTTTTTGATATGAATAATTCTGGTTTTCCTATTTTTGTATATTCCATCTTTATTTTTATTACTAAGTAAAATTTGTTTGATTCTAATTGTGATGACATTGATAAATCGTAATAAATATAACTGTCTGGTTCTTTTATTGTGTCTTTGTTATCTTCGTTAAGATATATTTTTTGATGATATGTTTCTTGATTTATTTTTGAAATTATTGTTGATATTAAGAAGAATAGAAATATTGAGGAAAAAAACATATTTTTTTAATTACTTTAATTATTTATTTAAGATTTTTTTTATTTTTTTCTATATATTTTAATATTATTTATTTATTAAATTTATATTTTATCCATAAGAGTCTTTTATTTGCTTTTTTATAGATTTTAATAATTCTAATTCATCTTTATTAAATGTATCAAATGTAAATTTTGATTTATCATTTATGTAATCAAAAGTATATTGTCTTTTTCTTCTATAATGTAAATTATTAGGATTTAAAGTTTCATACATTTTTTCTCTTTTATCTCTATTATCATTCATTTCTTTTTTTAAAGTTTCATGAGAAATATTACTTAAAGAGTCAATCATAGTTTTAAATATTTTATCTTTTTGCCCTTTAATAATTTCATCATTTTTAAAATTTAAATCTTTAGTTCTTTTTATATAAATAGTTTTATTAATATCATTTTTAATATCATTTAACCTTTTAGAAACATCAGTTCTAATTCTATTAGATAATTTTTCTTTTAAATTTCTACTTTTAGATTTCGTATTAGAATCAATAAAATTCTGATTAATAAAAGGAAGAAAATTATCTTTACGACCTGAATTTTCTTCTTGATTAATTCTTTGAACTAAAGAAATAGATTTAAATTTATCTGAAACATTATTATGAAAAAAATAATCAGGATCTTCAATAATTAACCTTCTTTCATTTAAATTCAATTCATTTTCTAATATTTTATCACTCATTTCTTCATTCTGTCTCATTGTATCAACATCAATTAACATTTTATATCTATCATGTCCTTCTCCATTATCAATTTTATCAAATCTAAATTTACTTTGATATTTTATTGATTGATTTAAATTATGTTTTCCACTTAAATAATCAAACATTTTTATATTAAATGCTGAATTTTTTGATTCAAATTCATCACATAAATTTGTTCCTTGATTTGATATAATATTATGTATTTTTAATCTTAATCTTCTCATATCATTTAATTTATTTATTTTATTTGATATAAATATTTTTTTCTTTTTAATTTTTTCTCTTATTTTTTGTATTCTTTTATTTCTTTCTTGATATTTTTCAAGAATATTATCTTGTTTTTGTTTTAATAATTGTTTTTTATTTTCATTTGCAATAAATATTTTTTCATTTATATTTGACTTTTGAGTTAATGGTGAAAATGATTTAATAAAAGATTTAGTTTTATTATTATTTGTTCTATTTGTATAATTAGTATCAATTGTATTTGAAGTAAAAAAAGTTCTTGAAGGAGACATTATTTTAAAGTTTGAATAATGACTATTTTCTTTAAATGGTGTTTGAAATCTTTGAGTTAATGGATTTGTATTTCTATTAGAAGTAGATGGTTTTATTTTTTGATATTGAAAAAATTTACAAAATGAAGTATTATTTTTAGACATTTCATTTATTGGAATATATTTTAAATTTTTATTTTTATTTTTCATTTGATCCATTAAATTATATTTTTATATTATATTTAACTTACATTTAAATATATTAAATTTTATTTTCTATTTTAAATATTTTTTGAATAATTTATTTTAAATGAAATATTCACTTTCTAAAAGAGAAACAGATGAAATTGATTCTATTTTAGATACTGGAATTAATCAAATTAAAAATACGTATCCAATTGGTAAAAATTTAAATGATGATATAAAACCATTTATAACTGATAATTCGTTAATGTTCTCTAAAAATACATTTTATAATCCAAATCCAGTTTATAACTGTTTTGATCAAGGAACAATAAATTCTTATAATATGAATAATAGTAGTTTATCTCGAATGAAAAATGATATTAAAGAAGTACATGAAAGTTTAAATAATTTAGAAAAGAAATTATATCCAAATAATTCTCCAAATAAACAAATATATCCATATAATAAAAGTTATGAAGATATAAATTCAGTATTACAAAATTTAAGTTATAATTATGCAAAAGTAAGATGTGATGATGATTTTAGTACAAATGAATCATTAATTTTTAATAATTCTAATAATAAAAAAAATAATAGCAATTGTAATGATTGTGGAAATAATACAAATATTTATTATAAAGGAGAATTAACTCCAGAAGATTATAAAATAAGTAAAAAATATATTATTGATGATAGTACTGATAATGGTGATATAATTGATAAAATAACGGAAAAAGAAATTGAAATAAATAAATTAAGACATGAAATTGAAAATGATGAAAGAGTTAAAAATAATATGAAAGAAGAAATTGAAAAATTATTAGAAGAATTAGATAAAGAAAGAAATGAAAATAATAAAAAAAGAGAAGAATTAGAAAATATTAAAAAATATAGAAATGAATGTGAACAAATGCAATTTAAATTTGATACTTTAATGAAACAATTTGATAGTAGTGAAGAATTAAGACAAAAACAAAAAGAATTATTACAAAAAATACAAAAAGATATTGATTGTTTAAGACAACAATCATTAAATAAAATTAATGAAATTGAAATGTTTAAACAAATTAATTTTGAAAATGAACAAAAAAAATTAAATGATGATGATTGTTGTAATAAACAAAAAACCCAAAAAAAGAAAAAATCAACAAGATCAAAATCAAAAGAAAAACTTCATAAATAAAAAAACCAAAATAACTTAATAATAATAATATTTAATTTTTTTAAAATAATTATTATAAAAATAAAAATAAAAAAAATCCTTTTTAAAAAATAATTATTAAATATATAACTTGAAAATTTAAAAAAAAAGCACATAAAAAAAAAAAAAATGGACAAAAAAGAAATAATAAACAAACTATACATAGATCCAATAGAATCAGTTCATCAAAATAAAATAAAACCCAAAAATTTCCACACAAAAGAATTAAGTAAAGAAGAAGAATCAACTGATATATCAAACACAGTTCCCTCAATTCGTCCAAATACAGTAATGGGAAATGTAATATTACAAAATTGGGAAACAAAAAAAAATATCCCTTCAGATATAGGAGAATTAATTCATTTTCCAGTAATGTTTGATAAAGCAAAATTTATTATGAATAGAACAGTTGGTGGAAAATATAAATTACCACAAATTAAAAAAAAACAATTTGATTTTAGTAAAACTCAAATTAAAGAAAAAGGAGAGAGATTATTTATGCCTTCTACAACTCAAATTAATACTACTGCTACTAATTATTTTCCTTCTGAAACTATTTTAAATCAAGATGATGATAATAAAGATGAGGTAAATGAAGAAATAACTAATATTGAAAATGAAAATGAAGAAATTGAACAGAAAAATCAAAATATTACTTCAAAAAAAAAAGAATTAATTAATTTTAGTACTTTTAGTAAACATTTATATTTAAAAGATAAGGATTTTTTATATGCTAAAAGAGTTGGAGGACCAGTTGATTTTGTTTTATGTACATATCAAGATATAAATCCTAAAGCTAAAAAATTAGGTTTTGGTATGATTGCTAAAGGGAAAAAATTATTACCTAGTTTAAATAGAAAAAAACCTATTGAATATATTACTATTTCTAAAAATACTGTTATGCATTATCAAAGAGGAAATCCTGTTGTTTATTCTGTTCAAGAATGGATTGATAATTATAATAAATTTCAACAATTAATGAGTCTTTCTTTATTTAAAAATTTTAAAAATGCGAAATTATTTGATTTATGGAGGAGATTTTATAGAAAATCACGTAGGGAATATTATACTGAAAAATTAAAGAAAAGATTTTTTTTAATAGATGAACATTTAAGAACAGGAATTTTTGATGTTAGGAGAATAATAACTGAAATGGAAGTTACTAATATTTTTTCTTTAGGACAATCATCATCTCTTTTATTAAATAAATTTAAAGATGCTCATGCTACAAATTTAACAATAGTTGATCAGAAAATTGAATCATTTAGACAAAGAATAAAAACAATGATAAGTAATGCTTGTAATAGTTCATATATTGCTTTTAAAGAAGAAAAAAAAATTACTTTAGATGATAATGTTACTACAGATGCAAATAATAATAATAATAATAAAAAAGTTAAAAATAAAAATAATGAAGGTGCAAATATACAAAATTTTATTAAAGATGCTATTCCATATGCACAAGATGCAACAAGGAAAACCCATTATAAAAAATTATTAAGATATATTAGAGTTATGGATTATTTATTTAATGAAGCTAAATTTAAAGTTATTGAATATTCATTAAATTTATTGGATGTTAAATTTAAAAGATTATATGATTGTTATGTTAATAAATGGGTTGATCCTCCTATTATTATTACTAAAATTTTATGTATGAGTGGAAATATTTATTATAATCCTTCTATTAATTTAATGAGTGAAGCAATTTTTGAAGATTTTATACAAGAAACTATTTATTGTGTTATTTATAAAAAAAATTATATTGATCCTCAAGAATTTCCTAGATATATGACTTGCTTTGAAGAAGTTTTTGATATGAGTGTTGATCAAAATACTAATTTAAATAATAGAATTAAAGAAACAAAAATTATTATTGATAAATTTACTTCTATTAGAGATAATTTTGAAAAATGTCATGAAGCTTTAGATGAATATGTTAATGTTTTAAAACCTATTTATCAAACTTATTTAGCATATGAAAAAATTAATTTTAAAGAATTAGAGAAAACAAGTACACCAGATGAATTAAAAAATTTATTAGAAAGTTTTAAAGAAAAAGACAAAGTAATAAAAGCATTAAGGCCAGTAAAACATATAGGAATATTTGAATTTCAAATAGAAGATTTATTAGAATTAATATCAAATGCTCCAAAAAATTGGATAGAAAAAATAAAAATAGTAATACCAAATGTATTAGTATTTAAAGTAAATGAATTAATAGATAAATTAAATGTTTATCATAAAAATTTAGGAAATCCAGTAACAGATGTAGAAACATTTATAAAATTAAAAAAAGCAGTTGAAGAATGTAATGCAGGAAAAGCAAAAACTGAAGAACAATCAAATGATATTGTAGATTTACAACAAATATTAGAAAATCATAAAGAAATAAAATTACAAGATTATGATGCAAAAAGAGTTATTGAATTAAAAGATATTAATGTAAAATATGAAAGGAAATTAGATGCAAGTTCATATTTTATTGATAATAATATTCAGAAATATAGACTTGATTTAAAAGTTGAAATTGCAAATTTTGATAATCAAATTAAAGGAATGATAAGTGAATTAAATAATGAAACTTTAAATAAATATAATGAAGATACTTTTAATGCAATTGATTTTCTTGAAGAAAATTCTTTAAAAATACAAAAATGTGTTCAATCAAAAGAAAAATATCAACAAGAAGAAGATGATTTAGAAATAGAAGAAAATCAAAAAAGTAATTTCCAAAATTTAGATAATTTAGTATATGATCAACAATTAAAAGTAGATATTTGGACAAGTGTAAGAGAATTTCAATTTAAAAAAAGTGAATGGGAAAAACAACAAATTCTTTCAATTAAAATAGATAAAATGAAAGAATTATTAGAAAAATGGGAAAATTTATGTGAAGTTGCTTTAGTTGATTTAGATATTCCAGGAGTACCAATTGAATTTAAAAAAAGAATTGAAGTATTTAAATCTTTAGTTCCAATTTTAACTGCTTGTCAAAATCAAAATATACAAAATGATAATCTTTTAAATCAATTATTATTTGATTTATTAAGAGTTGAAATGAAATTAGATGATCCTTTATTTACTTGTGATAAATTAATGAATATTCCTGATATTTTTGATAGAGTTGATGAATTTGAAGAATTAAACTTTAGAGCAAATGAAGAAAAGAGATTAAAAGATTTATTAAAATCTATCAGTGATAATTTTTATCCTAGGAAGATCCCTATTAAAATGTCTTATAAAAAAGGTGATTTTGATGAAGAATTTGAATTTGTTGAAAAAAATATTATGATTATTAATAGGATTTATCTTGAAAAATATGTTAATATTATTTTTAAAGATTTAGAAAAGGTAAATTTTGATTTTAGAAGATATCAAAATTTATTATTTGAATATTCAAAATTTCAAGATTATGTTATAAGAAGTTCAGGAATTATGGAAAGTCAAGAATTTGCAAAAGAAATGCCAACTGAATATAAAAAATTATTAAGTGAGAATTTAAAAAGAAATTTAATGAAAAACTTTAAAGATTTCCCAAATGTACAAAGATTTCTAGAACATGCATATGATAAATCATTAAATTTAATAAATACAATAATTCTTAATTTTGAACAAAATTATAAAGCAATAGCAATATTTCTTGATAAAAAAAGAAAAGATAATCCAAGATATTATTTATTATCAAATGATGATTTAGTTGAATTATATGAAGAAACCCCAGATATAAAAACAAAAATAATATTAAAAATATTTACTTATTTAAAAGAAATAAATATTGGAAGTGAAACAGATGAAACAATGTCAATATTAACAACAGATAATGAATCAATTGTAATTAAATATACAAAAAGTACAAAAACAATAAAAGATGTTATTGATGTTATGGATACTTGGTTAGTTAAAAGATTAAAAGATAATTTTAAAGGTTTTAAAAAAGAATATGAAGCTTCTTTCAAAGCAAAAAGTATTAAAAAACCAAAAGAAGTTATTAAAGAAATGATATTAAATCCTGATAATTTAGGTCAAGGGATTTTTAATTCAATGTATTATTTAATGATTGATTCACTTGAAAAATGCTTATTTAATGCTGAAGAAGCATTTGATAAATTATTTGATTTATATAATGAAATAAAAGATGAAAGAATAATTGATTGTATTGATATGATAAAAAATCCAAAAATCCCATTTATAAAAAAGCGAATAATAATAAATATTATTTCATTATATAATTATACAAAATCAATAATAGAAATATTAATAAGAGAAGATGTAACATCAAATTCAGATTATTATTTTTATAAATTAATAAATCCAAAATTAGAAAATGATTCTTATATTTTACATTTCTTAAACTTTACTTTAGAATATGGATATGAATATGTTGGAATACAAAATAATTTTTTAATGTTACCAGAAGCAGAAAAAACTTATTTAGTTCTTGCAAATTCAATGATTTTAAAAAGACCTTTTCAATTATATGGTGTAAAAGAAACAGGAAGAAATGAAACAATAAGAAATTTTTCTAATTTATGTGGTAAGAGAATTAATTATATTTCATCAAATGAAAATTATTCTGTTCAAGCTTTTAATAATGTTTTACTAGGTAATTTAAAAAATGGATGTTGGATTTGTATTGATAGAACAGAAAATATGAAATTTGAATTATTAGAAGTATTAGCAGTTAGAATTTTAGAAGTTTATAGAATTTTTAGAGAATGTGGTGAAGATGATATTTATGCTGAAAATGGTGAAAAATATCAAATGAAAGTTAAACAAATGAATATTTTTATTTATAGATATTTACCTTCTGTTAATGTTTTTAATAAAAATAATATTCCTGCTAATATTAAAAATTATTTTAGACAAATTGCTATTCCATTTTTTGATATGAAATTTTATATTTATAATATGTTAAATAATTTAGCTATTGAAAATTGTAAAGAAATGACTAATAAGATTTATTATACTATTAATTATGCTAATTCAATTATTAGTTTTACTAAAAAAACTAATATTCAAGTTTATGTTATTAGAATGTTAAATGTTGGTTTATTGAAAAAAATAGGAGAAATAAATAATGAAAATTTAAATGAAAATATTAGAAATATTCTAAAGGAAACTTATTCTTTATGGATGAACTCAAAAGAATTAGAAGAATTTAGAAAATTTGAAAATGAAGTTTTTAATATGAAAGAATATGAAAAAGATATTAATCCAGTAATAGAAAGTGAAGATCCAGAAATAACAAAAATAATACAAGAACAATTAACAGAATATAAATTTAGTAATAATTTATATGAGCAAAAAATCACATATATAATGAATTCTTTAGAAAAAAATCACAGTTTTGTATTATGCGGTCCACCATTATCAGGAAAGACTCAAATGATGGTTTTATTAACTCAAATATCAAAAAAATTAAATGAATTAAATTCAGAAAAATATTCAAAAATATTTTCAGTAAAATTATATCCAAAAACAAAAACACCAACAGACTTTTTCTTTACAAACAAAGCAGATAAAGCATATAAATTTAATAATAACTTTTTTTATAATATGTATCAATTATTTAATTCAGATAAACAAGATATATTAATAAAATTAAATGAATATTATTCACAATGTTTAAAAATGAGGAAAAAAAATACATCAAATGAATCACTTTTTAAATTAATATTTGATAAAAAAGAAGAAGATGAAATAGATAATAATGATGATAGAGATGATGAAGAAGAAGAAATGGTTTATAGGAGAAATAGAGATGAATCAAATGTTTTAAAAGATGATGTTATAAAAGTTTTAGTTTTTGATGGAAATATTGATAGTAATTGGATAGAATATATTAATTCAATTTATGGTGATAGTAATATTTTTACTTGTTCTGATGGGAATACTTTAAATTTAAATAATAATTTTAAATTATTTTTTGAAGTTGATAATTTAAAAAATGGAACTCCTGTTTTTTTAACTAGACAATATATTATTCAATGTGATTATAATAGTTTTTCTTGGGATAATATTTTATATAGTTGGATTGAGTCAAATGAGAAAATTACAGCAAATTCAGATTTGAAAAATTATGTAAGAGGTTTATTTGAAAATTTCTTTCCTAAAATTTATGATTTTATATTAAATAATAAATATAAAAATATTAATTTTGATGAAAATTATGTTATGAAAACATTAATAAATATTTTTGATTCTATTTTACCTTTATTTAACTTTGAAGATAAAAAAATAGGAAGAAAAAATTTCCATGTAATACCAAAAATAGAATTAATAAAAAAAAGTACTTTATCAATATTTATTTTCAGTTGTGGTTGGACAATGAATTTCTTATCTAATTTTATAATAAGAACAAAAATAGAAAAATTAATTGGTGATATATTCAAAGCTGATGATTTAAAAGGACCAATCTTTGATTATTATATTGATGAAAAAACAAATGATTTTGAATTATGGTCTAATTTATTAAAAGATGAAATTTATCAAAGTGAATTTGGTGAAAAAGGAAAAACATTTTATTATAATAGAATTTTTATTCATACTCTAGAAACAATTTCATATTATTGGTTATGTGAAAAATTTATAAATATGAATATTCCATTTTTCTTAAATGGAAAAACAAATTCAGGAAAATCATTTTTATTAAATTCACTTCTTGATAAAATGTCATATAATGATTTATCAATTAAAAAAATTAAATTTTCATTATCATATGCATCAACACCAGAACAAATAGAAAATTATTTATATAGTAATTTAGATATTTTAAAAAGAGATTCATATGGAGATAAATATGGTAAAACTGTAGTTTTATATATTGATGATGTAAATTTGAATTTAAAAAAAGATTCTTCAGGTTCAAATTATGTTTTTGAATATTTAAGACAATTAGCAGAAAATAATTATATTTATGATCAAAAAATGAATTATTTTGTTTATTTGGATAATTTTAATATTTGTGCTTCTGGAAATATAAATTCATATCCTCATAATGAACAATTTGATAGATTAGTTTCAAAATATGTTTTTGTTACTCAAGTTCAATCAGAAGATTTTTATCTTCCTATTTTAAAACCAACTTTAGAATTTCATTTAAGACAATATATTCCTAATACTTCTGGAATTACTGCAACTCAATATATTCAAACTTTAATTAAATTAAATTCTTTATTATGTGAAAATATTATTAATGAACCAAAAAAAACTCATTATGCTTTTTCAATTAGAGATATGATTAAAGTTGTACAAGCTTTTCATTTATTTCAACCTAAATCAATAAGTGAATTTACCGAATATTTAAAAAAATTATTTTTCTATGAAACTTCATTAATCTATGAAAGTAGAATGAATAAACAAGAAGATATTGAAATTTTCAGAGAAAAACTTTGTGAAGCTTATAGTTCTGTTTTTAAACAAGATAAAGTTACTCCAAATGATATTTTTAATAATTGGAATAATGAAGATTCTTATCTTTATTGTAATGATTATGATAATTTTAATGGAGATAATGAAGATTTGAATAAAGATCATATTTTTTCAAATAAGAAAACTTTAGTTGATTTTATTAAAAATAGAATTTCAAGATTTTATAGAGAAAAAGATATTAAAAATACTAATTTAATTGCTTTTGATCAAAGTAATATTGATAATATTATTAAAATTTCTAGATTTTTAGAAAATCCAAATCCTAATTTAATTCTTATTGGAAAGAAAAATTGTGGAAAAAATTTATTATTCAGATTTTCTGCTTTTATCTCAGGGATTGATATTATTGATGTTAATGCTTCATATAATAATAGTACACCAGAAAAATTTATTCAAAATGTAATAAATCCATTTTTATTAAATGCAACAATAAGAAATAAAAAAACAATTTTATTCATTTCATCAGAAATAACTTCAGAATATATTTTTGAAATAATAAATAAATTATTAGATATAAAAGAAATAATTAATAACTTCATTTTCTTAACAAAAGAAGATTTAGGAAGAATATCAGAAGATGATATAATACCACGTTTAGAAAATAACATTTCAATTTGTATAGATTTAATACCAAAAACAAATGAATATATTAATTTATATCAAAATTATCCATCAATAACAAAAAAATCTCAAGTTATATACATTCATAATTGGAGAGAAAATGATTATAAATTATATGTAAATCAATCAATTGAAGGAATAGAAATTGAAAATAACAAAGATAAATTCCCTGAAATTTTCTATAATACATATTTATATACAAAAAATTTATATGAAGAATATTCAAAAAAAATAGGAATGAAAATTCTAATTAATCAAAAGCATTATTCATCAGTTTGCAATTTTTATTCTCAAAAATATAAATCATATCAAGAAATTTTATTAAATCGTCAAAAAAGATATTTCGATTCAATAGAAATGATAAATAAATCAAAAGTCTTAATAGAAGACTTATCAAAACAAATAGAAGAAGTAGTTCCAAAAAAAGCAGAAATAGATAAAAAAACAGAAGATAAAAGAAAAGAAATAGCCCAACAACAAAAAGATAAAAATACATGGAGAAATAAAAAAACAGATGAAGAAAAAACATTAACATTACTAGATGGTCAAAGAAAAGAAAAACAAGGACAATATGAAAAAATAATACAACCATTTACAGATGGAATGCAAAAACAATTAAATCAAGTTAATAAAATAGTTCCTGCTGATTTAACAGAAATAAAAAATACTTGGGATGGATTAACATTTGGTAAATTTGTCTTAACTAAAATATATGAATTATGTGGAGAAACAAATTTAGAATGGGATGCAATAAAGAAAAATTTAGATATTAAAATAATAAAAAATTTCACTTCAATTAATCCAATTTTAAATCAAAAAAAATTAATTGATACCACAAGAGAAATTACAAATCATCCTGATTTTACAACTGGAGAAAAATATCAAAAACCTTTTAAAGCTTGTGGAACTTTTTGTGATTATTTTAATGCTTTAAAGAAATATTTTGATGAGAGAGATAATCAAAAAGAATTATTAGATAATATTGAAAAAATTAAAAATGATATTGATGAACATAAAAAAATTATTAAACAATGTTCTACTAATTTAGTTAATATTGCTACTGAAATTGAAAAATTTGAAAAAGATTTAATTAATTTTGATAATGAAAAATTTAATGTTAATTCTCATATGAATAAATTAGAAGGTATGAAACATTGTTTTGAAGAATTAATTACATCTTCAAATGAAAAAATTGAAATATGGAAAAAGAAAAAAGAAACTGTTGATATATTATTAAATAATTTTGATTTTTATTTATATGTTATATCATCATATTTATATTATGCAGGACCTTTAAATAAAAATTTCAGATTAAAATTAAAAATGTTTTTATATTCTCAAGCTAGTCAATTAGGAATTGAAGATATAAATACTTTTCCTTTTTATAAAATATTCCTAGAATTACTTGATTATATAAATAAAGATCATGAATTTTGTTCTTCAATTTCACAATATAATGAATTTTTATCAGATAATTTTACAATAATGTATATTTTACAAAATAAAATTCCATATATTATTGATTATAATAGAATTGCAATTGATTGTATTTCATCATTTTTAGAATTTACTAATCCAAAAAGTATTGTTTCTACTAATTATAATGATATTAATGGAGTTGGTGAAATGTTTGAAAAAATAGAATCTTCATTAAAAGGTGGTGTAATATTATTTATTGATAATTGTGAAGGGAATATTTATCATATTTTAGACAATCTAATTATTGATAATTCTACATATAATTCTGAAAAAGGAAGATTTTGTTATGAAATTAAAGATAAGAAAATGGAAAAAAATAATAAATTCAAATTATATTTAGTAAAATCAAGAACAAACTCTATTATTAATGATAAAGTATTTACAGATTGTGTTGTTGTTAATTTCAATTGTCCAAGTGATTATATAGAAAAAAAAATATTAGGTTATTTAGTCGATGAACAAGATCCAATAACATATCAACAAATAAAAAAATTAAGAATAAATATAAGTAAAGATGAATTTAAATTAGTAATAAATGAAAATAGATTAATTAATTTCGCATATCAATTTGATTTTACTGGTCATTTAGAAAAATTAGATAACAACCAAACTCAATTAGATAAATATAAAGTAGAAATAACAACACATAGTACATTACAACAAAAAATAAAAAATGATAAATTAAGATTAACATATGATTTAAGTGAATTAGAACGTTATAAATTAATAATAAAAAATAGTTGTAAAATTTATAAATGGATTTCACATTTCTTTAATTATGATAATATATACATGTTTACATTAGAATATTATTCAAATCTAATTAAAGAATTTTATAAAAATAAATTTGGTATTTATAAAGATAAAGTTAAAAAAAGGAAAAATAAAAATTTTATTTTACCAGATGAAGAAGAAGAACAAGAACATAAATCTGAAGGAGAAGAAAGTAATGAAGAAGAAGATGAAGAAGATGAAAATTCAGAAGAAGCAAAAGAAGAAAAAAAAATAGAAGAAAATGAAGAAGATGTACCAACATATGAAGAAGAAGATTTAATTGAATTTGTAGTTTATTTATATAATAAAAATACTTCTTTATTCCTTCCAAATCAAAAAAAAAATATTTTACTTATTTTATTATTTTTCTGTTTGAAAGAAAAAGAAGAAATTCCACCATCATATAAAAGAATAATTATGTTAATTAATGATGTATTCTTTAATAAAAATAGAGATTTTGAAAAATATAATGAAAAATCACCAATTAAAGGAATAAATGATCATCAATGGAATTCACTTAAAGAAATAAATGAAAGAGGAAATTATATTTTTTCAATATTAATTAATAATATGGAAACAAATGTTTCAAAATGGGAAGAATTTATATTAAATGATATTCCAATATTTAAAATTTTTGATGAAGATGTTGAAAGTAGTATGAATACTTTTATTAGATTTATTTTCTTTTCTATTATTAAACCTTATATGAGTGATGCTTTAATTACTTATTCTATTAATAGTATTTTAGAATCTAATCCTGATAAAAAAATTGCTTTAGATAATAATATTTGTAATCAACTTAATGAACCTTTCTTTGAAGATTTTACTGTTACTAAAAAACCAATTTTATATGTTGAAAATGAAAATGAACAATTAATTTTAAATAAAGAAATTAGAGATTATTTATTACCAACTTTAGCACAAATTAGAAAAGTTTCTGAAAATAATCAAAATAATAAAGAAATTGATATTGAAACTTTATCATATCGTGAAATAATACCAAATAAAATTGAATTAAGTAATGCAGAATTAGATTTTATACATAATTCAATGAAAAATGGAGGTGTAATAGTAATAAAAAATGCTCATTTAATAAAAGAATCAATTATGAAATTATTTGAAGAATTTAATGATCCAAATACAGTTTTAAATGAACATTTTAAATTAATATTTACTGAAAATCATAATTATCCTCTTCCAACATTTTTTTATGAAAATTGTAGAATTGTAAATAGAGATTTAAATGTAATTACAGAAATAAAAGATTACATTATTGATTTAATAGAATTAACAAGTTATGATATTTATAATAATTTAATGAATTCACAAAATCAAAATTCGAGTGCTTATTATATTAAAAAATTATATATTTATTTTACTATTGTTCATGCTGTTTTAGTTCAGTATTCTTGTTTAAAAACTACTATTTTTCGAATTCCTATTGAATATAAAAGAAAAGATTATTTTAATTTATTAAAATTTTTGATAGGATTAATTAATTCATTTTCTGAAGATAAACAAAAAGAATTAGTTAATAATGATAATATTTATGGATTTACATATGAAAGTATAATTAAACTTTTCATTGATATGTTTATTGATACTAGATTATTATATCCTGAAGATGTTATAAGAATTAATCAAATTGTAAATACTTTCTTTGATAATGATAATTTCTTAAATAAAAATTATTTATTTTCATTTGAAGATTTCATAATTGAAAATATTAAACCAGAAGATATACCAGAAGAAGAACTTGAAAAAATGAAATCAGATGATAACAATAATACTAATAATAATCCAAATAATCAACAAAAAGGAAAAGATATTTCAAATACAAATACAAATCAAATAATAATACCAAAATCAGTTTTAATAAAAAAATTTAAAAATATTCCAAATGAACAATTTAATTCATTAATTTTTGGAATGAGTTCAAATTTATTAAAAGACAATTCTCAAAATACATTAAAATCATTTTATAAATCAATATCAATAGGATTAATAGGAGATACATTAGATAAAATAAACATATCAAAATTAAATACAAAAAATATGGTTTATTCAATTAATGAAATAAAAACAAATATTCCAGATCCATTATCAATAACAGAAGCAAATCCAGCATTATTTAAAATAAATAAATTTGATGAATTCTTTAATCCATTTGATGAATCTTTACAAACTGAAATTGAAAATTATAATAATTACTTATCATTAATATCAAATGATATAGACACAGTAAATAAAATATTTAGATGTGAAATGTTTTTAACTGATGAATATTTTGAAATAATGAGAAGTTTATCAAAAAAAGAAATACCAGATAAATGGAGATTACATAAATCAAAAAGAAAACTTTTAATAGCTGATTGGAAAATAATGGTTAAAGAAATATTTAATGAAATTAATGAATGGATTAAAAATGCATTTCTTAAAGTTTATGACTTATCACATTTTTCAGATTATAAATTATTCCTTAATAAAATTCCTTTATATTTTAATAAAAAATTACCTGAAAATTCTGCTACTCCTGATATATTAAAATTGAAGTTTTTCTTTACTAAATTTAAACAAAATTCAGATTTGACTGATGAAGAAATTGGAAAATATAAAAATGCAAATGATAATAAAGAAATGATATTTATTAAAGGAATTAAATTAAATGGATTTGTTGAAGAAAAAGAAGAAGAAGGATTTGTTTATAAACAAAATGATTATTTTGATGATGGGGAATTATGTCCTATTATTGGAGTTACTTATACACTTTTGAGTTTTAAAGATGATGAAGATAAGAAAAATGATGAAAATGAAGAAGAAGATGATGATGAAGAAAAAAATGATTAATTATTTTTAATCAAGTGAATTATTGAAAGTTAAAAGATAATAATATACTTTTTTAATAAAATATATAATTAATATTTATATTTTTTTTTAATTTAAATTTTTTTTTTTAAGTTAATAATTTAATTTTTGATAAATATGATAATAAATTATATTATTATTATTAATACATTTAGAATTATTTAATTATTCATAATCTAAATAAATAAATTATTTTTAAATTTAAATATTAATGTCCCAAAGACCTGATGTAAAAAGAAAAATTACTCTTCCTTCAAAAAGAGAAAAGATAAAGAAAAGAAAAAGTAAATTATTTAAAAATTCAGAAGACTCTATTTCAAATTCAGATGATGAGAAAAATAAAGAAAACTTAATAAAAGAAAATATAGAAGAAGAAACAATAACAAAATTAAATTTTAATAATGAAATTTCAGATGATATAATTTTTGATATTAATACTCCAATTTTAGATAATGAAAATAATGATGAAAATAATAAAAGTATATTAAATGATATTTGGAATTCTATTGAAGAAAATAATAATGATTATCCTATAAAATCTCAACCAATAGGAAAAATGAATTTATTAAGAAGTAAGGCTAAAAAATTAAATTTTAATGAAAAATTTGGAAATATTGAAAATAATGGTGAAAATTTCTCTTTTACTAGATTTCAATCAAAAAGAACAAATTTTTAATCTAATTAATATTTTATATAAACAAAATAAAAAAATTTTTTATTATAACATTAAATAAAATATATTATTATATATAAAATAGAATATTTAATTTATTTTTTACTTTGAAAAACCTAAATAAGCTATAAAAGTCTTTCCAATATATCTACAATTAATTCCAACATATTTTAAATCTGGATTTAATAAAACTTCTCTTTTTTTAAAATCATTTTTTTCAGTGTCATCAACCACCATTAATAAAGCAGAAATATTAGGATCTTTTATTAAATCTTTGTAAAAAAATTCAAGAGAAGATTTTTGTTTAATTTTCTCAGCTTGTTTAATTAAATATTTATTATCATATATTTCTTTTTTATTATTTGGAAGATTTATTAATAAATTATTATCCATTTGTAAAGGAGGAATTGGTATCATTTCTCTTAATCTTTTTGATGTTTCATAAAAAGCATTTTCTCCTTTATTTAAAGCAACTTTTACTTTTTTTTTAAATATTGGTTTTTCTATATTTTTTTTTTCTCCTGTAATTTTATCATTTATTATTTGATTTTCTATTTTAATATATTTTACTGCATAATCAACTTTTTCTGCATATAAATGAGGTTTTGTTCTAATTATATTTATTATTTTTAATAATGTTTCAGGGTAATTTAAATTATCTATTTCATCTGGTTCATTTATATTTGTTTCTGTTACATTATTTATTTCATCTAAATTTTTTTCTGTTTTTTTTGAATTAATATTTTTTAATATATTTTTTTGATTAATTTCTTGTTCAGGTTCATTTATTTTTTCTATTAAATTATTTAGCTCAAATTTTGAATTTGATTGATCAAAAAAGGATGATGGATTATTATTTTTTTCATTTTTTGATATTTCATTAATATCTTCAAAATGAGGAGCATATTTAATTAAATCATTATATTCATTATTGTTATTTTCTAAATTTTCTTTTTCTGATACTGTACCCATATTTTTAAATTATAATCAATATTTAAATTTATTTTTATTATTATATTAAATTATTTATAAAATTTAAAATAATTTTAATGGTTGATGAAACTAGAAGATTAGAAGATGAATTATTAAAAGTAATTAAAAAATTAGAAAATAAAATAAATTTAAAAATAGAATCATTAATCACAGGACAAGATGAAAAATTTGAACAAATAACAAATCAAATAAAAAAAACTAATATAAAATTTGATCATTTAATAGAAACAAGTGAAGATAATAAACTCAAATTAGAAAAAATAGATAATTTACAAAAATTTCAAAATAAAGCAAAAGATCAATTAATAACCCATGAAATAAAAATAAACACAATAAGTAAAGATTTTGAAAATGCAAAATTTAAATATGATAAATATTTCATAGACAATTTAACAGTCCCTGGAATAATAGGAGATTTTTGTAAATATCATTCAATAAAAGAATATATAGAAGTAAATGTAAAAGAAATGGCATCATTAATGAAATATAAAGAACAATCAGATACAGATTTAAAAACTTATAAAGTTAAATTAGAAAATTTAATCAGTCAATTTAATTTATCTTTAAATCAATTTACTTCTCAACAAATTGAATTACTTAATAATACTAAAACTGAATTTAATAAAAAATTACAATTTGAAGTTGAAATGATTAATGAAAAAATTCAAGATGTTAGATTGGAAAATACTAAAACTGGTCATGATTGGATTTTAAGAATGGAAGAAATAAAAAATGAAATTAATAATATTAATAAATTAAAAATTGAATTAAAAAAAGGATTTGATGATAAAGTTAGTGATATTGAAAAAAAATTTAATGATATTGTTAATAATTTTAATGATTTTAAAAGTGAATATTTAAAAATTAAAAATAGATTTATAGAAATGGTTGAATTTATTAAAGATGTTAGATTTAGAAAAAATTTAGTTGATTTTGATGGTATTTCTAAAAGAGAAATTAATAGTTTAGCTAATAAAATTGATTTTAGAAGTAATAAAACTTTAAATGATGAAAATATTAATAAAGAATTAGATTTAAATTATGATATTTATACAGGGGAAAAAGAAGATTATGATGAACATCAAAAAAAAATTATGTTAATTAAAGAATTACAAAGAGTTAAAAAAGAAGAAGAATTAAGAAAATTGGAAAATGAAAAAGTAATTAATGAAAAATATAATAATTCCTTAGTAGAAAAACAAAAGTCAAGTAAAAATTTACAAAATAATTTAGTTAATAATAATAAACAAAATAGTTTAGAAAAAATAAATAATATTAATTCATCAAATCAGATAGACAACACAAATAATTATAATAAATTAATAAATGAAAATAGTATTAACAATACAAATAATAAAATTATGAATGGACAAAATAATAATAATATATATATAAATAATAATATTAATGATAATATAAATACAAAAGAAAATGAAAAAAAAAAAGAAACCAGAAAAAGACTTTTATCAGAAAATAATAAATATGAAAATGAAATAAACAAAAAAAATAAAGATGAAAAACAAACTGAAATAAATAAATTGAATGATTCATCAGATGAATTAAAACAAGAATTTTTCCGTACATTTAACAATCAAAAAATAAATACATCTCCTAATTTTTCAATGTCAAGAAATGAATTAAAAAAAATGGTAATGTTATCATCTAATAATTTTAATAAATTATCACAAAATGGAAATAAAAATTTGAATAATATTAGATATACAAATATAAAAATTATTCAATCAGTTAATAAATCAAAAAAAGCTGAACATCTAAGACTTTATTCAATTGAAGATTATTCAAATCATGGTAAAGAGGCAAAAATTATTTCTTTAAAATGTCCTGATATGACTGATAAAAGTTTAGGGACTAGTGTAAAAAAAGATTTTAATGAAATTTCAAAATATAATAATATAAGTTTTATAAATGAAAAAAAAGAATCTAATGATAAAAATATTAATTTATTACCTCATATTCAAATTAAAGATAAAGAAAATAATGTAAAAATTAAAAAAAATAAATAATTAATTAAATATTATTTGTTAATTTTAATTTTTTTTTATTGATTTTTTACTTTATTAAAAACAAATTCAAAAATTAAAATATTTTATATAATAAAAATATTAATTTTAATTCCTTTAAAAAAAAACAAAAATTTAATAAATATTGAAAAAAAAAATAAAAAAAATTGAATTTGATATAATTAACATTAAATAAAAAACATCGAAATGGGAAATTACATAGAATATATAGAAAAGTGTTGTTCATCAAAAGACCAAAATGAAATAGATGAAGGTCCATTAACAGCAAAAGAAATGACAGCATCATTTACAAAAATGTATGATTCAAATAATTTAAAGAAATCAAATATAAATGAAAAAAGCAAAAATGAACCATTATACTTATTAAAAGATTCAGTATTAATTGGAAAAGGAAGTGGAAATCCAATTGATAAATACACAATTGATAAATTAATAGGAAAAGGTGATAATTCTTTAGTATATAAAGCAACTTTAAGATCAAATGGTGATTTAAGAACTTTTAAAGTTATTGAAAAAAAAAATGAATTATTTCAAAAAACTCAAGAATTATTAAAAGAAATTGAATTATTAGAAGAAGCTGATAATCCTTATATTGTTAAATTATATGAATTTTATGATTGTCCAACTGTAATTTGTTTAGTTAATGAATATTTAAATGGAGGTAATTTATTAGATAAATTAAAAAAAGAAAAAAAATTTAGCGAATTTACAACTGCAATAATAATATTTCAAATATTATCAGCTTTATCATTTTGTCATAGTAGAAATATAATCCATCGTAATTTAACATTATCAAATGTTTTAATAAATGAAGAAAAAGATCATTTTATTCATATTAAAATAATAGATTTTAATGAATCAACAAAAATAATAAAAGGAGTTGAATTAGGAGATTCTTTTTTAAATTTAAAATATACTGCACCAGAAGTTTTAAAAGGAAAATATAATGAAAAGAGAGATATTTGGTCAGTTGGAATTATAATGTATACTTTATTAACTGGGCATTTCCCTTTTGAAAATGATGATATTTTAAAATTAAAAGCTCTTATTGAAATAGGTAATGTTGATTATGATAATGAATCTTTAAAAAAATGTTCTAATGAATGTATTGATTTAATTAAACAATTATTAAATAGAAATAAAAATAGAATAAGTGCAAAAGAAGCATTAAATCATATTTGGTTTAAAAAATTAAATATTAAAGAAAGATTAAATGAAATTCCATATGATAAAATTAAAAGTGTTTTAGATAATATTGTTAATTTTAAACCAAAAACAACTTTACAAAAATTATGTCTTTCATATTTAGCAAGAAATTTACATAATGAAAATATTCAAAATGCTTCAAATTTATTTTGTCAAATTGATATTAATAATGATGGGAAAGTTCAAGAAAAAGAATTTGTAAATCATTTAAAAGAACTTATTGAAAAAACAGGAGAAAATGTTGATACAAATTTTTTAAAAAAATTATTTAAAATAATTGATACTGATAAATCTGGTTTTATTGAATATTCTGAATTTTTAGCTTCTGCTGTTGATAGAGAGCAAATTATAAATGAACAAACTTTAAAAGAAAGTTTTGATTTTTTTGATAAAGGAAATAATGGTTTAATTAATTTAAGTGATTTAAAAGTTGTTTTTAAGAAATTTAAAGGTTTTAGTATTGAAGAATTTAAATCTATTGTTGATGATGTTGATTTAGATGATAATAAACAAATTAATTTTGAAGAATATAAAAATATGATGAATAATATGTTAGATTAATATTTTAATTTTTTATTTAATAATCTGAAAAAATTTATTTTAATATATAATTTTTTTTCAAATTATAAATGATTTTTTCAACTCAAAAATTTATAAAAGGTAATAAACCTAAAATTGTAAAAGCAGGAACAAATTATTATAAATTAGTAATATTATATTTTATATCAAAAGATGAATTTAAAAATAATTCAAAATTAATATATTTAAAAACTTTAATAAATGGTAATAAAATTATTAAATCTCCTTTACCAGAAGATAATGATATTATAATAGATAATATTCAAGAATTATATGAATTCATAATATCATATTGTAATTTGAATGATAATAAAAAAGGATGTAAAATTAATTTATATGAAGGAAATCTAAATTTAATTGGTAATAATTCTCAATTAATGAAATATAAAGGAAATATAATTTATACAAAAATTGCTACACAATATAAAATAAAAAAGAAATTAGAAATGAGTAAATCATTATCATGTTCATTAAGTAAATTAAGTACATTAACTCCATCTTTTTATAAAAATAATATTAAAAATATCATTGATTTTAAATCTGGAAATACAACCTTTACTAATAAACTTTTTCCTAATCCTGAAAATATTTCTAGTAATTCATCTATATTATTATCAGAAACTAGAAAAAAATATAAAAAAAATTTTTCCAAAAGTCCATCTTTAGATATAAAATCATATAAAAATGAAGAAATTAAAACTGAACAAATACAAAAATTTCCAAAATTTAGTGAAAATATTATAAAAAGAAACAGATTAATATTAAAAAATAGAGATAAAACAAATAGTTTTTTTGAAAATTATAAAAAATACTTTATCTCATCAAGTGAATATTTTTCTAATCATTTTCTCCCATATAAATTATATCCAAATAGAGGTCAATTTATTCAAAAAAATAAATTAAAAAAATCTAGTTCATCAAAATTATGTATTCCAGAAATAACATCTAGTTTTCAATTTTCGAATATAACAAATTTAGGAAAATTAAGAAAAAGTAATAGAAATTTAAGTAATGAAAAAGATGAACAATTAAATATAATGAGAAAATTTTTGGCTATACAAAATAAATTAAATTGAAAAAATAATAATTTTAATAAATATGAAAATAATTAAAAATTAGATTAAAATATATCTCTTTGTATATTAAATTAATTTATTAAATTAATTGAAATTATATTTTTATTTTATGAAAATTATTTTATATATTTTAATTTTAAATTATATTATTTAAATAATTATTTTTAAATTTTTATCTTAAAATAACCAAAAATTAAAAATTTGTTAAAGTAAATTTATATAAAAAAATCATTGAAATAAATTAAAGACTATCTACTTATTTTAAATAATTAAAAACATAATATCATATACAAATTAAAAAACATCCAAACCAAAAAATATGAAAAAAATAAAAAAAACAATTATACTTTATTTTCATCATTACCATTATCATTAATTTTAGGTAGTTTCATAATTTGAATTTTATATTCTTTCTTAATTTTATGTTGATATAGAAATTGATTATCTTTAATTTCCATCCCAGAATAAAACAACCTAATATTAAAATTCTTATTAGAAATTTTCATTTTTTTCATAATAATTTCCTTTAAATCTTCCCCAGTTAACAAATTAGAAACTTTTAATTGTAAATTCTCATTAGAACTGGATTCAAAAACATTAATAACAATATCTTCTTGTTTAATATCATCTTCAATTTTAAAACTTTTTTCAAAAAAAGGATCATTAATACAATAATTAGGAATAAAATAATGATTTCCTTTCCTATCAATAATATGATTAATACACCCATTTGCAGTAGTTAATTTAAATTCTTCTAACAATATATTGGCTCTATATTCATCATAAACACAAGCTTGATTTATTATTCTCCAAACTTTATAATTTTGATTTCCTTTTTGATTTCTTGTATCCCAAAATTTTTGTCTTTTTTCATTTAGTTTATCTATTGGTAATTTACATTTGTAACCTTTCATTTTTTTTATTCCTATTCCACTATATCTATTACCTTTCCATTCTTTCATGTCTGGAAATTGTTTTTTTTGCTCTTCTATTGATTTTTTACCATTTTCTATTGAATATGAATTTTTTTTTGGTTTGTAATTGTAGTCATCGTCTTCTTGTTTTATTTCTATTACATCTCCCGATTGACATGAACCCATTTTTTTAATATTAGTTTTTTTATCTTTTTTTTTTTTTGTAATATATTAAAATTGAAATTCTTTTTTTTTATTTTTTTTTGAATTTTTTTTATTTATATATAAATAATATTTATTTTTTTTATTTGCTTATTTTACTTTTTTCTCTTCTCTAAAAATTCTTTATATATTTTCTTATATTTTGATGAATTATTTTCTATAACTTTTAAAACTTTCTGAATATCAGTATTAGAAAAATCTTGTAAAGTATTCATAATACCAGAAAAATTATTAAAAATAATATCAGATTTCTTAATTTTTAAAACAGCAAGACAAACTTCATAAATAAATTTAAATTTATCATTATGAGCAAAAATATTATCCCACAATCTAGAAACATCAAAAATATCATATTGTTGTGTAAACATAAGAGAAATCCATTGAAAAGCAAAAAAATGAAAATCAATATTTTCATCATTTAATTTAGTATAAATTTCCTTATCATACATTTGTAATAATTCTTTTAAATAAATTAACATAAATTCAATTCCAATTTCAGTATCATCCATTTTAGCAATATAAATATTTTTAATATCTTTCATTAAATTACAAAAACAAAAATAAGTATCTGCTTCAATATCATATTTAAAAAAAGGATTCATATCATTTGAAAAACAATAATAAATTACTGCTAAAATCTCATTTAAACCTTGTACATATTTTACATCATCATTTTCTTTTGAAAATATAAATAATATTCTTTTTAAAACATTTATATGTGATTCTTTTTTATCATTTTGTTTTTTAAAAAAATCCATTTCTGATCTTGTTCTTAATAAATCTTTTTCAATCATATCATTTAAATCATTATCTTGAAAATGTTCATTCCATTTTGAATCTGCTGTTATTGATAAAGGATGATCAAATTTTTTTTTCTTTTTATTTTTTAATAAATTTCCAACTTGATCAATATATTTTTTTTTTAAATTATCATATATTAATCTTTTATTATTTATTTCATTTTCCCAATTATGAATATTTAATCCTAGGTAACCTAATAAAACTTTCCAACATAAAGAACGAATTGATGGTATTTCATCAAATGCTCCATCAATTGCTAAACGTTTTAAATTATCTAAAATTATTTCTTTGGAATCTAATGTTATTATTATTGACATTATTTTAGTTTGAATTTGTAAAATAGTTATATTTTGAGTTTGAGATACAATTTCATTAAAAAATTTATGATCTGAATATTTTAATAATAATTCATTCATATTATTAAAATAATTTTAATAAATAAAATATAAAAAAATATTAAAAATGAATAATGTATTGAATTTGGATACCAATCTAAATTATTCTAATGGAATGTAACAAGATGTTTTTTTAGGTTTTATTTCACTTTGTAATATTTTAGGAATATATGATTCTAAAATTAATTCTTTTGATTTATCTATTGATATACAATATATCAAAGATATTAAATAAAGAATATAAATTTTTAACATTTATATTTTCATTTTTAAATAAATATTTATTTAAAATTAAAAAATTAACAATTGGAAAAATAATTTGTTTTAAATTTTTTTGAAAAATAAAATTGCGTCTTCTCTTGAATCCATTTTTAAATAACTTTTTACTTGAAAATATTTATCATTATAATAATGAATCCAATTTTCATTATTAAGTTTACATTTTGAAAAATAATGTCCTGTTTTATAATTACCATAATAACCTATTATACCTACTAATTCATATTTATCATTATTATTTTCATTTTTGTTTTCAAAAAACTCATTCACATCAATAGTGAAATGTTCATTATATTTAATTAATTGATGATTTAATAATAAAATAATATAATAAGGTAAATTATAAATTGTAGTTTTTGAATAATAAATATCATTTTTTTTACATTCTTCACATTCTATTTCACTTTCAATAATTCTTTTTTCCTGAAATTCTTTTAAATATTCTTCAATTGTATATTCTTTATTTTCTTCTTCTTTTTTAATAGGAAGTTGAATCATATTATAAACTTCAAAATTAACCTTAATTATATGATTATTTGGACAAATAATTTCTTTTTTAAATCTTCCATAAAATAAATTAGTTAAAAATGAT
>JAJJLH010002218.1:0-33642 GCA_023806865.1 Isotricha sp. YL-2021a | reverse complement strand
AAGTAAATATTATATGAGTTTATTCAATTTATTTATTTATTTTAAACAATAAGTAAATTACAAAGAAAAAAAGAAAAGAATGTTTGGAAGAAATAAAAAAATTTGTTTCAAATATTTCATACAATGAAATTGAAGAAATAATTTTTATAAATGAAATTCCTATAAAAAAAACATTTTATTCTTTTAAATCAATACTTTCTTATATAAAAGAAGAATTTCCTGTTTATTCTTTTTATGATGATTATCTATATAATTATGATTATTTTTTAAAACTTATTGGATAAATTCAATTTTTGAAAATATAAAAAAATTAATTAGTGTAATATTTAAATCAAAAATTTATGCAAATATTCTTAATGAATTATTTAAAAAATCTCAATTTGAAATAGATTTTATTCAAAGTGATGATTTTATACAATTTTTATTTTCAAAAATAAATTTCATTCCAATTTCAACATATCAAATACCTTTTTTAGATAAATTAAGTTTGGATATATTTTTAGGAGGATATGATAATTATTTTATTAATAATAATAATAGTAATTATAAAAAAAAGATTAAATATATATTAAAAATAGGTTGTAATATTATTTATATTATACATGAAGGAGGTGGACATTTTATATATTCATATTTTACAATAATAAGTAATAATTATTATGAATTTGGTTCACCTAAAATAAAAATAAATAAAAAATGGATTAAAAGTGAATCAGGAGAGCAAGTTGAATTATTATTGTTTGGTAGAGTAACCTCAATAGTTAAATTAAAAGAAATATTATTTATATTAAATAAAAAAAATTATGAAATTTATAATAATTTTGATGAATTTAGAAAAAATTTTATATTATCAAATAATAGAGAATATGAAGATTTAATAAAAGATTTTAAAGGACCTTTTTCAGGCTTAATTAATGAAATAAAATGGAATGAAATTGAAGATAATAGAGATTCTCCTATATCAATATCAACAAAAAATAAAAATGATCAACAACCTTCAATTATAATTCAAAGAAATAAAAATGATACTTTAGGTAAAACTTTTGATTATTAAAATTTATTTATTAATATTATTTTATTTTTATAATATTATCTTTTTTTATTTATATTAAATTTATATAATTGAGTTTTATTAAAAAGAATAAATTAAATTTATTTTATTAATTTCATCAATTAAATTGTTGAATATCCAATTCCTATTAAAATTCTAAAAATTTAATTAATATAATATAATTTAAACTAATATTTTTAATTAATTTTTAAAATCAAAATTATAAATTAATGAATTAATAATAAAAATAATTAAATAAAATTTTTTATCAAATAAAAATATATAAACTAATAAAAATCATAAGATAAGATTTTATTATTATTATTAAAATATAAATCAATTACCAATTCAATATTTCATATATTATCTCTTCATTCCATTTTAATTCATTTTTACTTTCTTTTAATTCTTCAATTAATTTTTCTAAATCCTTTAAATCTTGTTCTTTTTTATTAATTAAATCAGAAATTGTTGAATAATTATTACAACATTCAAGATTTTGATATTCTAATTCTGGATATTCATATTTTACAATTTCATGATCTTTAATTAAACAATTATTAGGACAAATCATACATTTAAAATACAAATCATAAAATGAAAAGATGAAATTGAAGAATGTTCACAATTTTTATGACAATTAAATTTAATTTTTTGACAAACATTTGAACATATTCATATAATGTAAAAAAAATTGTTTTTCAAAAATTTTTAATTTATCAAATTGAATAGTTGTTTTTATTTTTAATTTTGATTTATCATATAATTTTTGTGAAAACATATTTATTTCTCTATTTCCTTCTGAATATATTTTATTTTCTTCTCTGAATAAATCAATTTCTTCATCTTTTTTACATATTTCTTTACTACTGATTATAAATATAAAATCATCTGGAAAAAATTTAATAATATTAAAAGATATAATAATTAAAGGTATTTGTGGTATTCCATTTAAAGAAAGAAATATATGATTAGTTATTTAAATTTTATAAAAAATAATATCTTTTGAAATTTTATATTTAAAAAAAATTAGAATAAAGAAAAAATAATAATTTTTTATAAGTTGGGGATTGGGCCCAATCCCAAACTTTAACTTATTTATTTTAATTAATTATTCAAAAAATTTAAATTTGTTTAAATAATTTGTTTCAATCATTTTAAAAAATGTATTTTAATATTTATGAAATAATTAAGATTAAAGATACTTATTTAACAAATAATAGAATAATCTTCATTAAATATATGCATTTTTTCAAAATATTATAAAAATATAAAAAAAGAATAATATAATATTTTTAAAAAAGTAAATATTATATGAGTTTATTCAATTTATTTATTTATTTTAAACAATAAGTAAATTACAAAGAAAAAAAGAAAATTGAATATTATCAAATTAAAACAGAAAAAAATTTTATGATTCAGTTATTTTAATCAAAAATTTTAAAACTGAAAGATATAATCAACAAAATGTAAAAAATATTATATAATATTATAATAAAAAATCCTATATATCAAAAAATATAAATACTTCTATTTAATTTTTAACAAATAATAAATATGGAAATAAATGTATTAAAAACATTATTAATTTTACATTTTTATACTTTTATATTTAATTTTGATGTATCACTTAGTATAAATTCAAATAATTATTTTGTATATAATTCATCTCAACTCAATAATGTTTTTGATTATGAAATTAATAATGAAAATAAATGTGATTGTTCTGTTAATTATATGTATAATTTACAAAAAAATGAAAATGATACATTTTTTAAAATCAATTTATCAGATGAAGAAATTTTATTTTTTAATAAAAATAATTTACAAATTACAACAGATAATCCTAATTTATTAAATATTAATTATGATGTTAATGAAATTAATATAAAATTTTATACTTTATCAGTAATTCAAAAATGCAATGAAAATAATTCAGAATTAAATAAAAATTGGGCTTTAATTTCGGCAACATATGAAAATAAAACAATATTTTCATATTTAAAATATTGTGATATAAATAAAAATAATGAATTAATATCAAAATTAGGTTTATATATTTCATTTTTATGTATTTTTATTAATGCAATTTATTATGAATGGTTAACAACAAAAACAGAAGTTAAAGTTGTAAATTCAAATACAAATATTGATGATGGAGAAATTAATATAAATTCTGTTTTTTATGTTATATTATTAGGTTCTTTAACTCTATTAATTTTATATTATTTTAAAGGAAAATTTTTTTTAAATTTTTATACATTATTAATAATACAACAAATTTTTTTATCAATTAGTATTAAATTAGAAGAAATATATGAAAATAGTGATTTATTTAAAACTCAAAAATTTTCATTTTTATCTAAAAAATTATTATCAAGATTCAGTCTTCAAATATATCAAATTATAATTAACATAATTTCATTATCAATAACAATAATTTATTGGTTTACAAAGCATTGGATAATAAATAATGTTCTAGTAGGATTTTTATCATATTCAATAATATCAGTTTACCATATAAAAAATTTTAAAATATGTTTAATATTTCTTTTTGTAACTCTACTTTATGATGTATTTTGGGTTTATATTTCACCTTTTTTTTTTAAAGGAGAAAATATTATGGTTTATGCAGCATCAAAAATAAATTTACCAATTAAATTACAAATACCTAAATTTTTAAATGAAAAACATCCTTTAAATAATTGTATTGTTTTAGGTTTAGGTGATATTGCAATTCCAGGTTTTATTATAAAATTTTTAAAAAGATTTGATTTTTTAAAAAATACAAAATGTTATTATAAATTAGGTATTATTATGTATTCAATTGCTTTATTTATAAGTGCTTTAATTAATTTTATATTTAATTATCCTCAACCTGTTCTTTTATATATGTGTCCTTTTTTAGGAATTAGTACTTTAATTTTAGCTTATAAAAGAAATGAAATAAATGATATTTTATATAGTGAAAAAGTAGAAGAAGAATTTTTAAAACAATATCAAATTTCACAAGAAAAAATAAAATTAAAAGTTTTTGAAGAAGAAAAAGAAATTAATATTGAAACTTTAAATGATACTTTAAAAAGTCCTTCTAGTCAAAAAAGTGATGATATTCCTTTAGATGAAGATGATATTATTAATATTGATGATGATGAAGAAATAAATGATGATTATGAAGATGATGAAGATGATTCTGATTAATTTTATTAATAGATTTTTACAATGTTAATTACTATAGTAATTTTTGTATTTTTATTTATATAAAATATGATATTAGTATATAATATGAAATATAAAATTTTATTTTTATTATTATACTATTTTATAAAGATAAATAAATGGAAATTTGTAAATTTTATTTAAATTAAATTATAAATTTCAATTTAGAATATGAAATTAATTAATTTATATTGTTTTATATTAATGATAATGGAAAACTTTAATAAAAAAAATAAATTTTTACCAAATAAAAAAACTAAAAAAAAAATAAAAGAAGAACCAATTTATGTTATGACTATTGAATTAGAGCAAGGGAAAAATGGAAATTTGGCTATTTATTTAGATTCAAATCCAGAAGAATTATCTTTTAATTTTTGTAAACAATATAATTTAGATTATTCATCAATGGATTTTTTAAAAAATCAAATTACAAAATACAAAAATGAATTTTTAAATTCAGAAAAGAATTTTTCACCAACAATAGAAGAAGTTGATGAAGAATCAACAAGACAAAATAATAATTTAAGTAATAATACTAATAATAATATTAATAATAAGAATTTTTTAAATAATGATAATGCAAATTTAAATAATAATAATTCAAAAATAAAGAATAATAATTCAAATATAGATAATACAATTAATGAAAAAAATAATTATATTAAAATAGAAAATCAAAAAGATTATTCACCTAAAAAAAAAATTGATAATTTAATTACAAAAAATCATTCTGTAAATCCTCAAAAAATGATAAGAAAAAACCCTAATTTAATTAAAAATAAACCAAGGAAATTTATTGAATCTAAACATAATAAAAAAGATAAAATCCCAATTCCAAAATCAACAAAAATATTTACATCAATAAATAAAAAAAAAATAAATCCAAGTGAACATACATTATTTTCATATGAAAGGTTTTTAAATAATATTAAAGAAAAAATGAATAAAACACATAGTAGAAATAAATCATATTCAAATCAAATAAGTAGAACAAATTTAAAAAACCATAAAAGTTTAACTGATTTAAAAAATAAAAGTTTTACTGATTTAAAAAATAAAAGTTTTACTAATTTTAAAAATAATAAAAGTTTAACTAATTTAAAATCATTTTCAAATAATATAAGTTTAATCAATTTAAACTCAATTTCAAAAAATAAAGATATATCAAATTTAAAATCTTTTTCTACTAATAAAAGATTAACAAATATAAACACATTTCCAAATAATGTAATAATGACATATAATTTAACTGAATATAATAAAATAGATAAAACAAATAATTCATTTACTAAAATAAAAAAACCATATAAAAAATCACCATATCATAATAAAATAAAGACAAAAATATATAAAGATATTCAAAAAAATTCTTTTACAAATACAGGAGAAAGATTATATGAAAAAGGAATTAAATTAGCAGAATTAGAAAATAAAAGAATAAATGAATTAAAAGAAAATTTATTAAAAGATATAAATAATGAATCATATACTTTTCAACCAAAAATAAATTCAAATACAAGTGAAATTTTAGAAGAATCAAAAAAAAATAGAATAAATTATAAAAATGATAAATCATTATTAAATTATAAAAATACTTTTGAAAAAAAAATGAAAAAATTAAAGGATAAATATAAAGAAGAAGATTATTCATTTACTCCAAATTTTAATTCTAAAAGTTTAAAAATGGAAAATAAAAAACATTTAACAAAACAAGAAAGAATAAATATAATGTATAAAAGTAAAGAAAACAATAAAAAAAAATTAAAACAAATAGAAACAGAAATGTATCAAAATTGTTCTTTTAAACCAGAATTTACAGATTATTCAAAAGGAAATTTAATAAATAAATCATTTGAAGAAAGGCAAAAAATATATTTAACAAAATCAAAAGAAAAAAAAAATAGATTATATCAAGAAATAAATGAACCTTTTGATAATAAAACAGGTCAAGAATTTTTTACTCCAGTAATAAATGAAAATAAAAATCATACTTTTTATTTATCAAGAAGTAAAGATGTTTTTGATTATTTATATTCTCAAGCAGAAAAAAAAATAAATAAATCTAATATACAAAAATCATTTTCAAATTTAGAAAAAAGAAATTTATCAATTGATGATTCTTCAAATAAAATTTATCAAATGAAAAAATATAAAACTTTTGAAAAAATATTTAATTTATTTGATTCTGATAATGATAATCAAATATCAAATAATAATATTGATATATCAAAAATTCCTAAAAATGTAATAAAAGTATTAAATCCTATAATTGATGAAGTTAAAAAATCAGAAGAACCAATTATTAAAGATGATTTTATTGAAGGTTGTTTTAAATTATATGAAATATTAAATTTTGATGATAAACAAATATTAATGAGATTTCCTGAAAATGAAAATAGAATAAAAAAAATGAAGGAATTAACAACAAATTTTACTTTTAAACCAAAAATTAATAAAAATTCAGAAAAAATTTCTAATTATTATAATATATTAAATAGTTCTTCTATTAATAAAATAAGTGATGAATATAAAGATACTGATTCAAGTTATATTAATTTTCTTAAACAAGCATTAAGTCATAATTCTTTATCATAATGTTTTTTATATATATAATTATTTAATTTTTTTCCTTTTTAAATATTATGAAAAATATGAATAAATTAGATGAAATTGAAAAACAAATGAAAATTGAATATAGTCTAGTTGAAAATGAAAAAAATCAATGTTTAAATAGATATATTGCTTTAAAGAAAGAAGAAGAAGTTTTATTATATAATATTTCTTTTTTTGAAAATTATTTACAAAAATTAAATGATTTAGAAAAAGATGATAAACAAAATATTGTAGAATTATCTAAAAAAAGTTTAAATTCAGATAATAATATACAAAATGAAGATGAAATAAATACAAAAGAAAAGAATAAAAATATTAATAATAATTTATTAAATTCTGAAAATATTATTTAAAATATATTTTATTTTTATAAATATATTGTAATTAAATATAATAAATAAAAAATAATCTATTAATTTTTTTATGTATTTATTTTATAAATTATAATTAATTATTAAAAATATATTTACATATTTTGAGCATTTTTTAACATATCATTTAATTTATTAATTTTTTCTTTTTCCTTAATTAAATTTTCATAAATTCTTTTTATTGGAGTTCTTTTTTCATTAATTAAAACACCACAATATTCCAAAGCATCTTTTAAAATAAAAACAATAGATGCAGTTGTTCCACAAATTTTAGAATAATATGTTCTTGAAATTTTAGCTTTATTTTTATGAATTAATTGTCTCATTTTATTAATATTATCATCATCAAAACAAAAATTTTTTGATAAATTAAGAATAAAATCTCCTAATTTATTTTTTCCTTCTGTAATAAAATAATTAGAAATCTCTCTCCAAAATTCTTTATTATTTTTTATTTTAATTAAATTTTCATTTTTAATTAATTGAATAAATAATTTATAAACAACTAAAATTTCTTGATATTTAGAAGGTAATTCATCATAATAAAAAATACTTAAAAAAACTTCTTGATTTAATTCTTCAATAATTTTAAATGAATATTTAGATAATTGAAATTCAGGTAAAGGATTATTTAAAGCATCTTCATTTTTATTTTCAATTTCTTCTATTTTTTGTTCAATTTGTTTTTCATCAAAATTTTTAATTAAATTATTAATATATTTTATTCTTTCTTCTTTACAAATTTTTTTATTTAAAGATATTAAATTCAAAGCATCTTCAATTTCACAAAAAGGAATAATATTATCTAATATCATATTATTATTATCTTTAAAATAAAGATATAAATCAGCCTCTAATTTTATTTTTTCAAATTCAAAATCAAATTTTATTTTTCTTTCTCTTTCAGGTGACTTTGTTTTTTTTTGATAAATTATTACTTTTTCTGTATTTTGTAAAGTATCTTCAACATGTTTTATTTGTTCTTGAATATTTGATATTTCAAATTTAAAATCAAAAGGTTCTCTTGCACTTTTATTTAATATTTTTGGAGTTTCTATTTCTGTTTTTACTTTTTTAATTTTTTTTTTCTTTAATGAACTAATATTTTCTATTTCTTTTTCTGATGCATCTGTTAATCTTGAACGTAAACTTTTACTTCTTAAATCAACTTTCTTATTTTGTTTATTATTTTCTATAATATTTTTTCCTGTTTGTTTTTTTGAAGAAATATAACTTGTATTTTGTTTATTTATTGATGATCTTAAACTTGTATTTAAAAAAGAATTATTATTACTAGGAATACAAAATGTAATATTATTTCTATTTGTATGATGGGTTTTATTTTGAGTGTTATTATTATTGTTAATATTATTATTATTATTGACATGTTGATTTATTTGATTTTGAGGTTCTTTTTTATGAATTGATGCAGTTGTTCTACTTCTAATCATCTTTTTTGTCTCATTTTTATTATTATTTTTTTTATTTGAATTATTTAAATTTAAAGGACTATTTGTATTTATTGTATTATTTATTGTATTTCTATCTTTATTTTCTTTATTTTCTATATTATTTTTTTTTATTATATTTTCTTTTGATAATAATATTAATGAATTTATATTTTGCTCAAAATTATGAAATTGTTTATCTGTCATATTTAAACTGTTAATATGATCTTCACTTCTTTTTTCTAAATATTTTAATGAGTTAGAAAATGTCTTCTCTAATAAATTTTTTAATAAAGCCACTTTTTCTTTATCAAATTCAATAGAATTCATTTTTATTTAATAAATTATAATATATTAAATAATAAATAATATTATTATTATATACTTAAAAATAAATGGGGACTGATTGTTGTAATTATAAAACAAATAAAGATGATTTGGAAAAAGAAATAAAGAAAGATATTAAAATAACTGATTTTGAAACAAAAATAACTAAATATGATGAAAGTGAAAAAAGTTTTATATTTAAAAATTCATTTCGTTCAGCAAATGAATTTATTTTCTTTGAAATAAAAGAAAGTCCTTATGAAGATTATTCAAAATCCTTATTTAGTAGATTAAATGATATAAGAAATCATCCTTTATTTTTTTATTCAACTTCAAAAAAAAATAAATTAAATGAATTATTGGAAAAAGTAATAAATAAACAAGTAAAATGTAATAAATTAAATTGGTCATCGTTAAAAATAAAAAAAATATATAAAATAATGCATAATGAGTCAATTAAAATTAATGAAAAAATATCCCAAATTGAAAATTATTTTAATAAAGAAAGAAAAGTTTTTATTTATTATGCAATTGGTGAACTTGATATATATGATGATTGTTTATGGAATCTTTTATATAATTTTCCTAATGAAAGTGAAAAAATTTTAACTGAAAATTATTCATCTTGTGTTATTTATACTGAAAATTTAACTAAAGAACATTATGATAATTTAGCAAATTTAAAGGATTATAATAATATAAAGCACAATAATTCTCCTTTAATTTCTTTTTTCTTTTTTTTTCAATAGAGATTCAAAAATAAATGTAATTTTGAAATAATTTTTAATCACTTATTTATAATTATTTTTTAATTTATAAACTATTTATTAAAATATAAATTTTAAATAAATAGATATAACAATAATTATATTTATCGAAAATAATTTATTTATCAATGTGAATATTGTAAGAATATAATTATTCAATTGAACAATTTCTTTTAAAAGATGATTTCAAAGAAATAAATAAAATTTTAATTAAATAAATTTATATTATTTATTTATATTGTTGCTGAGATTATTTTTGAAAATTATTATTTTATATAACTATAATATTAATAAATTATATAAAAGCAAAAAAAAATATTTTTTAAATGTTAAACAAAATATCAAATAATAATATTTTACTTAGCATCATACAAAAAATCATATAAAGTAAGTTCATTTTTATCATTACTTTCAGTTATAGTTCTCTTTGGTTTAACATATAAAGCATAAGGATACATATCAATTTTTCTTTTAGGAACATAAATAAATTTCATACTTTTTTGTCTAAGTTTTTCTGCTAATTGATCAAGTTTTTTTTGATCATCAATTTTCCTTTGATTTGCAGTTTCAATTTTATGTTTTAATTCAATTTGATGTAAAACTTCTTTTAATATATTTTTATAATGACTATTATTTTTATAATCATCATATTTAGATTGTAAATAAGTTAAAGTTATTTCTGCAATTGTTAACATTTTTAATGTTTTTTCTTCATTTGTAACACATTTATCAAGTTCTTCATCAATATTTATATTTTTTAATTGATTTGACATTCTTAATTTTATATCTGAATATATAAATTTTGCTCTTAAGTATATTCCATCATTTAATTTTTTTGGTTTTACAAAAGTTGAAAATGATCTTTTTACTTTTTTCTTTGATTGATTTAATTTTAATTTTTTTACATATGTTTTTTCTTTTTCTAAATTTTTATTTCTTATTTTTAATAAATTTAATAATTTTTCTTTTTCTTTAATTTCTTCTTCTAAACTTAATTCATATGATGTTATTTTATTATCTTCTAAATATTTTTTTTCTACTTCTTCTTTATCTCTTTTTACTTTATTATATTCAACTAAATAATTAAAATTTCTTTGAGCTGAATTATTAAACCATTCCATCACATCATCAATTTCTTTAAATATTAATTCATTATTATATTCTTGTTTTAATATTAATTTTAAACTTTCAGGAGGAATTTTTTTTAAAGTTTTTTTATCCATTTGAATTAAAAATATAATCCATTTTTCATAAAAAATTTTATTAGTATGTGCTTTTTTAATTTCAGTTTTTAAATTATTATCTTGTTTCATTAAAGAAATAACTTTAAAATGTAATTGTTCACAAATTTCTTTTTCTTCTTTCATAATCTGAAACAATTTAATAAGTTCATCATTCATTTTTTGAATAAAATTATGTTCTAAATCAAATTGATATTTCTTAATTTTATTCATAGTATAATCCAAACTTTTAATTTCATTTCTAATATTATTTTCAATTCTCAATTTACAATCTTTTTTAATTTTCAAATTATATCTTTCAAGAATAATATTTTTAGTTTTTTCAATATAATCAGCACTACTATCTCTAACTTTCATTCTTTCTCTTCTATGATTAAGAATAACTTTTTTTTTAGGTGGATTTACCCAATATTTATCATATAAATGAGATAAATTTTTAGCTTCATATTTTTCATTACAACAATAAATCATTGTTGGAGGTTTTCTTCTTATATTTGGTAAAATTCTCCCTGATAAAGTTGGTTTATATTCAAATAATTCATTCATTTTATGTTCATTTGGATTTGTTTGTATTATTTCTAATTCATTATTATCATCTAAATCTGTTAAATAAACTTCTTTTTTTGATATTATTGGCCTTGCACTTACTTCTCTTGAATTTGGTATTATTTGAGATTCAAAAATTGAAGAATTGGAATAATGATTTTTTCTTGAGGGTTTTGATAAGATATTTGAACTGTTTTCAGTTATTTTTGAAGAGTTGTATGAATTTAGAGTTGGGGAATTTTTTAGTTTTTTCATTTATTTTTTTTTTTTTTTGTCTTTTTGTCTTTATGTTATTTTTTTATTTTAATTATTTTATTTTTTTTTTTTTTTTTTTATATTTTTTTTATTTAAATTATATTTTAATGAATGATGATGAAGAGAAAAATATATGTAATGATATTGAAAAAATTTTGAATAGTTTGGAAAATAAAGTTGATTGGGTTATTGATATTAGGAGATTAGTTGAAAATATTAATAAGGATAATAAAAATATTATTATTGAAAGAATGTTTAAAATGGAAGATATTTTTAGGGAAATTTGTCAAGTTTTAAATAAAACTTTATTTTATGTAAAAAAAAATCAAAATGAAAAAAAATATAGTAATATTAAACCATTAATATTTACAAATACATATAATAAAGAAATTGTTATTGATAATAAAAATAAAATAGATAATGATGTAAATGGAATTAATAAAAATAATAAAGAGAATATTAAAAATCAGAAAAATGAAATAGAAAAAAATAAAAAAAAAGAAAATATATTTGATAAATCAATAGAAAATAATATAAATGTTGAAAATAAAATAACTAATAATATCAATAATGAAAATAAAAATATTAAATTTAAAGAAAACAAAAATAAACTAAATAATGAAAATAAAGATATAAAAAATATTGATAATAAAAATATAAACAATGCAATAATAAATAATGAAAAAAATATAAAAGTAAAAATTGATACAATAAATAATATAAATTTAGGAAAAAAAGAACAAAATATCAAATCAAAACAAGAAAAAAAGATACAACAAAATTTAAATAATATTCCTCAAAAAAAAGTAATAACAGAAACAAAAAATACAGAAATTAAAACAGATAATAAAAAAAATGAAATACAAAACTCTTTCAAAAAAAATTCTTTAAATCCTTTAATAATAGAACAAAATAATAACAAAATAAAAGAAAGTAATAAAAATGAAATAAAACCATCAAAAGGAGGAATAAAAATAAATCAATCATCAATTTCAAAAAATTCCGAATTAAATCAATCAAAAAAAAATTTAAATAAAAAAACAAATAAAAACAAATCAAATTCAAAATTAAACATTAATACAAATAACAGATATAATAATAATATTAATAAAAATGAAAATGATATATTTTCACCAATAAAATCAGATAGAACTTTTAATTCATATAATTTTGAAAATGAAAAATATAAAATAAAACCAAATGAAGATAAAGATAATAATTTAATTAATAATCAAAATGAAATAAATAATAATGAATTACATGAAACCTCATTAAATAATTTAATATTATCAAGTAATAATGATAAAAAAGATTATTCAATAAATCCAATTGAAATGGCAGAACAAATTAAAAATAGAGAAGATAATGTTAATCAATTAATTTCAATTTTACAAAAAAGAGAAGATTTAAGAGAAATGTTAAGTGAATATTATGAAAGAGATATAATTGAATTATTAAATTCACCAGAATTAGATTCTGATATTATTGAATCAATGTATTCTACAATTGAAGAAATTGAAAAATTAAAATTAAGAGATGAAATTTATGAAGAAGAAAATGAAGATTCTCATTCAGTTTAATTTATTATAAAGAAATTTTAAAATTATTTAATTTTATACTAAAATTTATATTAATTCATAATTATTATATTTTGTATATAAAAAAATTATTGAAACAAATTTAAATTTTTTATTTTTTATAATGATGGAACTGGATCTTTGAAAAAAGCTGAATTAAAAAGAAATGAACCATCTTTAACTAAATATTCTTTTTTTTTAATAAAAATCTCAATAAAACCTAACATAACAACAATAATAATTAATTCAAATAAAAAGAAAACTACATTTAATAAAACTGTAACTTGACTTAAATGACTTCTTATATCTTCATAATCACTCATAAAAGAAACATAAAATTGATTTTGAATTTGACTAAAAACAAATTCAATATTTTCTTGAACTCTATTAAAAACTTCAGTTAAAATAAATTCAATAATATTTTCTTTACTAATATCATCATTAAAAGCAATTAATAAATTTTCATAATCTCCTATAACTTGACTATATTTTTGAGCTATTAATTCATAACCTAAAATAATTCCTTCTAAACAATAACCATTTTCTCTTAATAAGAAACTTTTACATAAATCATATCCAGAACATAAATATTCAGTATCTATTTTTGTATCATTCATTCTTAAATTTACTTGATTCCAGAAATATATTATTTTTTTAAATATTTTAAAATCTTTTGATGATGTAATTATTGATATTTGTTTTTCATAATTTGATATATCAACTGAATAATTAATTAAATCTTGAGGGACTTCACTTTGAGTTATTATTAATTTTCTTAATGAACTCATTATTGCAGGAAGAGAATTAAAATAAACTATAAAATTATTAAAAGCATCAATTAAAATTTTAGTTTGATTATTATATGTTAAAGTATTATTAATATGAAGATAAAAAATAATAAATGAAACAATAGTAAAAAAACCAACTACAATAACCATTATATAAGAAATAGTAATTTTTTGTTGATTTAATAATTTTAATAATTTATCATTTGTAATTGCAGCTTCTTTATTAGACATAGTATGTTTTTCAATTTCTTTTTTATTATTATTTAGATTTTTTTTATCTTTATTAATTACTAAATTAATTGGTTTTTGCCCTAATAAATTTGAACTTGTTACATTTTGAGAATTTACAACTCCAGAAGTAGATAAATTTAATTTTGAACCATTTGGATTTGTATCTAAAAATAATGAATTATTTATTGGCATTCCATTTTCATCTAATTTAATTAATGCATTTATATTTCCTTTTATAAAATTTTCTCTAAAATTTTGGAAAGCTAATTTATTCTCCATTGTAAAATTATGAACTAATAAAATAAAAAGTCTTATTTTTTGTTTCATATAAAAATTCTCTGGTTTATTTTTAAATGTTCCTTTTTCATTTTTTTCAGTATCTAAAAACATTGATATAATAAATTTAAATATTTTTCTATTAAATTTATTAAAAAGTAACATCGCAAAAACAAAAAAAGCAAAATTTGTAATTAACCATAAAATTTCAAAAGCTACCATTAATTCTTTAGAAAAAGTTAAAAAATCAATATAATTTTTTCCAACTTCCTCATATAAAATATTTAAAATTTCTGAAAAAGGATTTTCAAAATTATTAACAACAAAATAAACAACTTTCATAAAAGAAGAATAAACTTCATGTTTCATATTTTCTCTATATTTATTAAAAAAATAATGATTAACATCTAAACCAATATTTTCAGGAGTATCTTCCTTAACAGCAATATTAGTTAAATAAATAGCATAATATAATTCTCTAAAAATATCTGATTCATAAGTTAAATTTTCCCAAGTTTTAACAATTTTAGTAAAATTACCATAAATTCTACTCATACAATTTTTACCTATTTTTTTATCATATTTAATTAATTCTTTATAAAAACTTGAAATTGCTTCTTGTAATGAATTAATTGATAATTTTAAATAATCAAACATTTCTTCAGTTGTAATATCCATATCAGAATAATTTCCAAATTCATACATTTCTGTTAATAAACCACTTTGTAAATATGATGTTTTATCTTTTAAATATGAAATTTGAATATAAAAAGATGTTATTATTTGAACTCTATTTACTCTTATTAATTGATATATTACATTAAAAATTGATAAACCAAAACATATAATCATTAAAACAATTGATGAACATTCTAATTTTTTAATTTTTGTTTTTTTTTTTAATATTTGTTCAACTGCTTTTTTATATTGTTTACTTTTTTTCCCAAATTTACTAGCCTGATCTAAAATTGCTAAATTATTAATTCTACTATCAATACTAGCAATTGAACTTTGAGTACTAAACATACTACTAATATTTTTAAAATATTTCTGATTTGAAGTTTGTGTACTTCCACCAAAAGTATTTATATTTAAACCACTAGTTTTTAAAGAAGGATAATTTGAATTTGATTTTTTTGATAGGATAGTCCTAGTTTGTACAAGATTAGACACATTATTATTATTATTATTATTATTAGTATTTTGATTATCAGCTTTATACCCTTCTTCATTATCTAAAATATCTCTAAATCGAAAAATATAAATTGGTATATCATATAATTTTTTTATAACTCCTTTAAATAATATTTGTAAAGTTGCATTTTGTACTATTTCTTCTTCTTCATCATGTGCATCATATAACATTTCATTTTCCATTGTTGGACTTTTTTGAATACCATCAAGTTGTAATATTGATTCTCCTCCTATATTATTTCCTGCATTTGTTGCACTTCTTTTAACTTTCATTAATAATTTAAGTAATGTATTTATATTATCATCTCTTGTTACTGAATCAGTTAATTTATTTAATGCTTTTATTATATTTTGTATTAATAATGGTTTACTTCTTACAAATTCTATTGTTTCCATTTTTTTACCAAATAATATACTCGTATCACATAAATCAATAGAAGAATTTGATATTTCTAAACTTTTTTTATTTGGTATAAAAATATTATCATCTAAATCTAATTCATTATTAATATTTAAATTAAATAAATTTTTAGAATATTGTTCAATATCATTAAAACTTAATTCATCTTTAACTTTCTCAATAACATCCAAAGTTTCCTTAAATTTATTTTTCATAATATTAATATTAATATCAAATAAATCAGTTAATTCAATATCAACTTTCCTTAATAAATTTAAATTAAAAGCATAATTTTCTTCAATTTCTCTACTAATACTTAAACAAGTAAAATTATTATCTAAAATAAAAGACCAAGTTTTATTTTTTTTAATCATAATTTGACAAATCATCATAAGTGATTTACCAAAATGAGGTAAAGCCCCACCTCTAATATCACAAGGCATAGAATGTTCATCAGCATCGAAAATATAAGTAGATTTTTTTAAAAAATAATTTTGACCTACCATAGTATAATGTAACATTGCTCTTGTATGACTTCTTCTTAAACTCTTTGGAAAAATATTAGAAAAATCTTCTCCTAATAATTGACTTTGTATAAAACCTAATTGATTACAAAAATTACTTGAACAATATTTTATTTTTATTCCTTTTGAAAATTTAATTATTATTTGATTCATTGAACTTTCTGATAAAATATATTTATCAATTACTTTATTAAATTTATTTGCCATGTCTTCTTGATTTAATCCTCTAAATGAACCTGTTCCTGAGGAAAGTTTATCGAAAGTTTTTACTATTTCTGAAGGGATTCTTGAACTAAACATTGTAAAAAATAAAAATGTTAAATAATAAAATTCTGCACCTTTTCTTTCATTTGAATATTTTATTAAATTTTTTTTTACTTTTTTTGATATTTTACTCATTTCTGATAATTTTAATATTACTCCTAAAATAATATCTCTAGTTAAAAATATTGAATCTATTGATAATATTTCATTAGTATCGGGATCTGTAACAAATTTTAATGAATTTTCAAAACTCATTTTTGTATCTATTAAACTATCAAATGTATTACAATATTGAATTATATTTTTATTAAATTCCATTCTTTCAAATATATTATCAAATATACGATAAAATTTCATTGATGATGAGGAATTTTTAAATTTTTCTTTAAACATTGAATTATAATAATTTATAAAATTATTTAATTCAAATGCTTGTAAAAAATCCATTTTTGATATATTTTGTGAGAGACATGATTGAAGAAGAGAATATGATAATATTAAATTTTCTTTTACGTGGAAAAAATATTCTGCTAAAAATAATGTATATGATATATGATTATATGATGTACCATTTGCAAAACAAGTTTCCATTAAAAAACCAAATCCTCTTACTAATTTATTTGTAAATTCTATATTATTTCTTAATCCACATTTTGGAATTGGTTGAATTTCTTTACATTTACATTGTTCATTATTACATTTTTTTTGATGCATAATTATAACATTAATTACTTCATTTGCATTACTTTTTTGAGTTTTTATTTCTATTAATGAATCTAATAAATAATTAAAACATTCTAATACTTGAGTTAATTTATTTTGTTCTAAAGTATCAAATAAATATGTTTTTGATAAATTTAACATAAATTGTGAACGAAAAAAAATTAACATATATAATGTTGAAATTGTTAGAAACATTTTAAAAATTGTAAATATATATGTTTCTTTTACTGTAAAATGAAATTCTTTTAAAGTAGAAATGAATTCAAAAACAATAGAAACTAAATTATAATTATTTAAAAACCTTGTTATAAAATAAAAATAATTATTTTCTTCATATGTTCTTACATTTGTTATAATATCTAAAAATAAAATTAAAAATAATAAACCAAAAGTAAAACAATTAAAAGTAAATCTATTATCATCAGATAGGAAAATTTCATAATATTCAATACAAGATAAATCAGTAAAAAAAACATAAAAATAAAATCTATACATATGAGTAAATCTCAAAGTAGGAATTTTAGTTCTATAAGAGGAATTAATAATAACTAAACTATAATAAGTAAAAATATTAATCAAAATTAAAAAAATAACTTGAATAACAGTTAAAATTCCAACAATAATAATATTATAATCATCATCAGAAGTAATAATAGGAACTTTTGCATAAGTTCTATAAATTGAATTAGTTGGTATTGTTAATTTTTTTTTTATAAAAAGTAAAATAGTAAATGAATAATATTCAACAAGATATTGTGAAAAAATTGTATTTAAATAAAACATTATTTTAGGATACCATGATAAAACAATTAAATGTCCTTTTTTTTTTTTAATTTCTACATAATAATAAAATAAATAACCAAAAAATATAAATTCAAAAATAAAAATTATTATTCCAATAATATAAAAAGTTTTCATATTTAATTTAGGTAATAAATTTACTAATTCTGCTTTTCTTAAATGATAACTAAAATAAAAGTTATTTTTTGTTGTCTCATCTAATTTCCATGTAAAATGACTTGTTATTATAAAAACTGGAAGATATTTAGGAATTATAGCAGCTAAAATAAAAAGGGGAGATTTGTTTATTGAAAAACTAAATAAAAGAAGAAGTCTTGCAAATGGTGATATTTTATTTCTTATTGCGCTTAATACATTTTTATTTTTTGTTATCATTTTATATTAATCAAATTATTATATTTAATTTGAAAATAATTTTTACATTTTTTTTACTTTTTACTTTTATCTTTTTTTTTTTTAATAATATGAAATTTAATTTTTTTTTTTTTGAAATATTATATATTATTCTCATTTTATTATTTTTATTGAAAAAATAAAATTTGTTGATTTTCATAAATATTTAATTTCATTTTTATTTTTTCAGAAGAAAATTGAGAAATAATTTAAATGAGTAAATTATATTATATTTAATTCAAAAAAAATCTTCAAAATTTATCAAATTAATAAAAATGGTTTTTAAAAATATATTAAATAATTAATTCACTCTAATTCTACATTATTTATTTTTAATTTTAAAACATTAAAAAAAAGAAATGAAAGTAAAATCTAAAATGTAACATTAATAAATAATTTATTAGAAATAATAAGTCATTAAATCAATCAAACAATAAAAAAATAGTTCAAGAAAAAGATTTAATTTTCACTCATTTAAAATTAAACTCATCATCTACAAAAGCAACAAATGAAAATAATATAATCATTGATAATTACATTAATAATTATTCTAACTCAAATAATAACAACTCAACAACAATAGAAAAATTACAAACAATATTTAAAAAAAAAGTTGAAAATAATACAATAAAAAAGAAAATAAATAAAGAAAATAATAATAATAATAAAAATCTAATACAAAGTAAATTTAATTTATATACTCAAAATATAAGAAAATCAATTAATAAAAATTCAATTAGAAAAAATACCAAAATAAAAGATCCAAGTTCAAATTCAGATATATCAAATTCAAATGAAAACATATCTCAAAAAACTTTTTTACTTTATGAACCAAAAAATAGAAGAGTAAATTCAATTAATGAAGATAGTTTATTTAAAGCAGCATATTCATTAAATAATAATATAAATGAATCAATTAAATATAGTAATTTTACTAGTGAAAGAAATTTAAGATATTTCCCAAAAATAAAAAATACTAAATTTCAATCTTCATTTAATATTTCATTAAGTGGAAGAGATAATGCAAAAAATTATTTCACATATAATAATAATAAATCAAGAAATCAAAAACAACCAGTTAAAATTTTATCTTTTGATAATGATTCTCTTTCAGATCCTATGAATTCATATACAATAAATTCAACTTTTAGAACTTTTAATAAAGTACATAAAATTAATATGCCTAAAATTAAACATCAAACTTATAATTTCTCAAATAATTCTTTATCAGAAAATAAAAAACAATCAAAACCTCATGTTCATTTTAAACATAAATCTGGTATGTTAAATAATATTATTCAGAAATTAAAAAAAAAAAAACTTTTTTCTCCTAAATTTCAAAATAGTAATTTAAGATTAAAAAAAAAACAAAAAAAAAATGAAAAAAAAGTACATTATTTAACTGATAATGAAAGTAAAAAAAAAAAAAATGAAAATGATAATAATAATAATAAAAATAATAATACTAATAATAATAAAAATAATAATGAAATTAAAAAAAATAGTAAAGCTTTATCTTCAAAAAAATTAGAAATAAAATTTAATAAACAATCGAGTAATCAATTTATTCAATTATCAAAAATTTCTGAAAGTAGTTCAATTAATAATTTAACTGTAACTAATTTAGATAATTCTTTTTGTAAAAGTGTAGTTGATAGAAAAGAAATAATATCAAAATTTTTATTAAAAGAAAAAACAAATAATAATAATTTGAATGGTTCTTTTAATGGAACAGATTATGAAAATAGTTCTTCTGATATTAGTTTTCTTTCTATGGAAAAAATTAATTATAAAGATAAAAAGATGAAAAATTTCTTTTCTCAAAAAAAGATGAAGAAAAAAAAAAAAATTGTTACAAAAAGTGAAAATTTTAATTTTGAAAATGATATTTATGATAAAATTAATTCAATAAACAAAAAAAGAAATTCAATTAAAAATATTTATTATAATAAAATAAAGAATATTATAGCTTATTATAAAATTAATAAAGAAAATAATATTATGAATGTTTTTGAAAAACAAATTTTTGAAAAAGACAAAAAAATGAAACTTACTGATTTCAAAGAAACTGAAAATATTAGTGAATATACAAAAATATTTAAAAAATCACATTTTCATTTAAATTCTCATTTTACAACTTTAAATAAATATTATATTGAAAATTGTCTTTTGGAAAAATATTTTAATATTCAAATATCAAAAATAATTTATTTATTTAATTTTATTACTTCAAATGATTTAGAAAAATCTAATATATTAAAAAACTTTTCAATAAAGCCACCACGTTTTAAAGGATCACATAATTGTGTAATTAACAATATTTTTGGTTTAAATATTAATTTAAAAATATTTCCTGGATTTGATTTAATATTTTTAAGTACTTTTCATAGACGAGATTTTGAATATGATATTGATATAAATAAAAATGTTAAACAAGAAGAAAAAATATCTTTATCAAAAAGAAGAGCTAGTGTGATTTTTAGTTGTTTAAAATCAAGTAAAAGTGGAATTAAATTTACTAATAGAGGAACATGGAAATATTTAATTAAAAAAAATACTAAATTAAAAAAAGAAGAAAGAGAAGAAAAATCAAATATATTAAAAAAAGCATTAAAAAGAAATAAATTTTATTCAAGAAATGCAAAAAGTAATCTTCGAGCAGAAAGGTAAGAAAAAAATTAATATATAATTAAATTTTTTTTAGTACAACTTTCTTAAATATTCTCCAAACTTTAAGTAAAACAAATAACAATTCAAATTTATCAAAAACAATAAATATGAATAATAAATTAAGAGAAAGAAAATCATTAAAAATTGATGGTTACGTTAATAAAATTCAAATGATTTCACGTGTTACAGATTTAAAATATAAAATAGTACAATCTCTTACTAAAAAATTAGATACATTATTTTTTTATATTAAAGATAGAAATTTCCCTTCTTTCAAAAATACTTTTGATAAATATAAAATTGATCCTGATTCAAAAGATCAATATGGTGATTCTTTATTAATTTTAGCAGTAAAAAGTAATTGTTTTCAAATAGCAAATTATTTAATTAATGCAGGGGCTTCTGTTAATTTAACTAATAAAAATTCTAATTCTCCTTTACATTTTGCTTTAACTTTTAGAAATTTTGAAATTGCTGATATGCTTATTAAATCTGGAGCTGATGAAAATATTCAAAATAAATTTGGAATTACTCCTTGGATGTGTTTAGATAATCGATTGTCTATTATGTAATTTAATATTTTGGTAAGGAAGAATATTTATGTATATTTAATTTTAGTATATATTTTTAGTGAAGGTAGATTAAATATTATTTAATTTATTCTTTATTATGAACATAATAAATAAATCATTAATTTAAAAAAAAAATTATATTTTAAAGAAAAATTAAAAAATAAAAATAAAAAACATAAAAATTATTAATCATACATAAATAAAAAAATGCAAAGAGGAAAATTAGAAATTGACACAAATATAAATTCCAATGTTCAAAATAAAAAAAACGCAATATCATTTGATATAAATTTCACAGATTCCAAAAAAACAACATCAAATAATGTAAAAAAACCAAATCCAAGAACAGAAGTAATACCAAATGTAGAAGATCCAGAAGATGAAAAAAAAGATGAACCAAGATATGAATGTCCAAATTGTGGTAGAAAATTTAAAAGAGAAGCATATAGAAAACACGTCCCAATATGTCAAAGAGTATTTCAAGGAAAAAAAGATGTTGAAATACCAAAAAATCCAAATATTGAAGATTCAAAAGATAAAAATTCAAAAATTGAAAAACCATTAGGAAAAAAATCCAAATGGGAAAATCAAAGTAGTGAATTAAGAGCAATAATTCAATCAAAAAGAGCAGAAAAAGGTAAAAAATAAAATTTTTAAAAAAAAATAATTTTTTTTAGAACAAAATAAAATAATAAATGAACCAATAATTGAAATTGAAGAAGGGAAAAAAATTCCTCAAAATATAATGAAAATGGCAGGACCAAGTAATATAAATACCAAACAAAGTTATGTTAGAGGAGAACAACAATATGTTTCTTGTAATCTTTGTAATAAAAAATTTACTAGAATAAATTATGATAGTCATTTACCTGAATGTGAAAGGAAATATAAAGATAAACAAGGAAATAAAGGATTTAATGCTAAACCTACTTTTTCTATGGGAAGTATGAATAATAGACAACCTACTATGCCTGCTGTACAATATGGTGCTTTTTCTAATAGACCTAATATGAAGTTTAAATTTTAAATATTTGTTTCTTTTTTGGATTATTTTTTTTATTCTGTTTTATGAATAAAAAATTTTTATTTTTTGGAAGATTATAAAAAAGTCTTTTTTTATTTTTTTATATATTTACCTTTTTTATATTTAAATATGAATTCTAAAAAAAAAATTCAAAATTAAAAAAAACAATATATTAACTAAAATATATATAATTGATTAATATAATATATGGAATAGGTCATTTATTTTCTAAGAAAGGTAAACAATAAATGATAATTTGAATTTTTTGTTTTATTGTTATTTTACTTTATTTTATTAATTATTTTTATTTTTTTGTATTTTTAAAGTTTTTAATTTTTTAAGTTTTTTTTAATTTTTTTTTATAAATTATTTTTTGAATTTATATATAAATGAATAATATAAATATATTTAAGAAAATATCAAGAACTTCAATTAAAAGAAATGAAGTTTTAAATTTTGATCCAGAAGATCCTATTTTAGATACAGAAATAAATAATTTATCAAAAGAAATAGAAAAATTATTAAATAAAGGATATTTACTTAAAGAAATACCACTTCAAACAACAAAAGAAAAAATGTTTCAATATTTCCATTATATTTTTTCAAAAAAAACAAGAAATCCAAATGAAATTTTAATAGTAAAACAATATTTATCAACATTTCAAAAATATTCAGAAGTAAATGAATCGAAAGAAAAAGATCAAATGTTAACAAAAATATCTAAATGTTTAAGATATGAATATAAACCAAATGGATATATAATATGTTGCTTAGGTGAACCTGGAGATAAATTTTATATTTTATTTAAGGGAATAGTAACAATATTAATTCCAAATGAATATAATTTTGAAATAACTGAAAAAGATTATTTAAAACATTTAAAAAGATTATATCAAATGGAAGAATATGAAATTTTACAAAGAACAGTATATTCAAATACAAATATTAAATTAAAACAAGATTTTTATGATTTAATATTAAGATTAAATGAACATATAAAAGATCATAAAGTTTCAATAAATGATTATTTAGATAGAATAATGCCAATTACTACAGATGAAGATGATGAATTAAATGATAATAAAATAAAAGTTAAATTATGGAATTATAAAAAAGTTTGTGATATTTATGCAGGAGGAACTTTCGGTGAAGTTGCTTTAATGGATGAATATTCAAAAAGAAGTGCTTCAATTATTACTATTGAACCTTGTATTTTTGGTACTATTTCTAAAGAAGATTATCAAGAATTTATTAAAGAAACTGAAAATAAATTAAGAAGAAATAATATTATTAATTTACTTACTCATAATTTATTTAAAAATGTTAGAGAAGAAATTTTTGAAAAACATAAATTTTTTAATTTATTTAGATATATTGAATTTAATCAAGGAGAATATATTATTAAACAAGGGAATAAAAGAGATGAGATTTATTTTATTAAGGAAGGTGAAGTATGTATTGAAATGTATGGTTCAATTAAAGATATAAATAATATTTTAAATGAATTTGGTAATAAAGAAAATGATAGAAAATATGATAAATTTATAAAAAATAATCCAAAATTTAAAAAATTATATTTTAATAAAAGATATTATAGATTATTTAATGTTGATAAAAGACATACTATTGGATTAAATGAATATTCTTATAAAGGAAAATATTTTAGTAGTGCAAAAGTAATTTCTCAAAAATGTACTATATTTGCTCTTGAAATTACATTTTTAGATGTATTAACTAAAGATAGAATTATTCAAGAAAATTTAAAAAATTTAATTCCTGAAAGAATTAAATTTATTGTTTTTAGATTATTAGAATTGAAATATTTTTATTTAAATAAATTTTTAGAATATATTAAAGATGATGATAAAGATAAAATAAATAAATATAATTTATCTCAAAAAAATAAAAACACCCATTTTAAGAAAAACGCAATTAAAACTCAAAATACAAAAAATAATTTTCATTCATTATCAGTTAATTTTTTTTTTAAAAAAAATTTATCAAATTATAATTCAAATAAAGAAATTGAATCAAATAAAGAAAATTTAACTATTTTTTCAACACAATTAAAAAAAAATTTTCATTCACCAAATCAAGTTTCAATTAATTCAACATCAACAATAATAAATGACCAAATTCCATCATTAAAAACAATATCACATTTAGGTAATAATAAATCAACTTTGAGTCATATGAAATTAATAAAAAGAAGAAAACATAAAATTTCTTTACCTGGAATTGAATTTAATAAAATAATAATTTATACTGAAGAAAATAAAGAAAAAGAAAATGATAAGGAAGAAAAAAAAAATGATATAAATAATTTAAGTAATAGTCAAAATATTAAAAAATATCTTGATGTAAAAAATACTATTGTTAATAAAATAATTAATTCCTCTTATTCTCAGCCTAAGAAAAATATTATTAAAGAATTTAAAAAAAACAATAAAAATATATCTTCATCAAATGTAGATTTAATTAGTTTTGATAAATTTATTGAAAAAATAGAAAAAAAATCAGACATTTTTCATCATATAAAAAAAGAAGGTTGGACTGGAAAAAAATGTCATAACAATAAATATAAAATTATACCAATTGAATGTAATTCTAATATAAAGTTAAATAATGTAATATAGTTTGTATAATAATAAATAGATAATATATTAATATATAATTATGAATAATAATTTTAAAAATAAAAAAATGAAGGAACAATTAATAGAATATTAAATAAAAAATATTTCTTTTTTATATTATTTTTGTATTCATAAAAAATAAAAAATTTAATATTGTTCAAAAATATTACATGAAAAAATTCTAATAACTTAGTATTTATAAATAAAAAAGAAATTAAGATTTTATTCAAAACAAGATTAAAATAAATTTAGAAATAAAAACCGGAAGATTAATTCTTTTTTTATCAAATTATAATTAAAAATATTTTTTTAAATATTTGTTATTCTAAATGACTACAGACAAAAAAATTTAATTCATTATTTAAAATTATTATTATTTTTCAATTTGAAAAAAAAATATAATTTTTTTTACTAATTTCCATTTTAAATTATTATTTTTTATGGGATTTTTTAAATATAAAAAATTAACAATAAGTAATAAATGGCTCAACTTATTTTAAATGATTATGAAAATGAATTTGAAGAAGGAGATGATTTAGAAATTATTAATGATGATATATTAAATTATAAAGGTTATTTTTTGGAAAATGAAGAAGAAGAAGATGAACCAAAATATTATGAATATGGGGCACACTTTCCTTATCGATATTTATATCAAAAATTAGAAATTTTACAAGAAGAAAGAAAAGAAGAAGAAGAAAAAAATAAAAAAAATGAGGAAAAAGAAGTTGATAAAAATAATGATACACTTCAAAATATTTTTAATAATTTTAAAGGAAAATCTAGAAATAGAAATAATAATGAAAAGAAAAATGGATTAACTTTTATTCCAAAAGGAAATAAAAAAATAAATGAAGATGATAAAAAAATTGATGATATTAAAGAAAAAGAAAATAGTAATTCTGGAAATGGGATTCATATTAATAAAGATAATGAAAAAAATATTGAAAATAATAAACAAAAAAAAAGAAAGGAAAATTTAAATTTATATTCTTCGTTTACATCAAAATTAAAAATGAATAAAAATTTAAATTATAGTAAAAAAGAAGATGAAGAAAATTTAAAAAAAAATAATAACAATAAAACAATTTCAACAACTTCTAAAAAAATAAAATCCATTCAATTATCAAAAGAACATTTAAATAAAATATTAAATTTAACTCATCAAAAAAGTAAATTAGAAAAGAAAATAAAAAGTAAAGATAATAGTAATAATAACACAATTACAAATTTTAAAAAATTAAATGATTCAAAAACCAAAGAATTATCAACATCATATAATAATAATTTAAATAATAAAGAAAACAAAATAACAACAAGTTCTTTAAATAATATTGTTACAAATTATAAAACAAAAAATACTAATAATTTTAAGCCATCAATTAATTCAAATCCAAAAACAATTACTCAAAAAAATGATAAAAAAAATAATAATAATCCATTAAGTAGAAATTATAATATAATTAAAAATGCAAATAATACAAAAAATATTTCTAATAATAAAATAATTAATAATTCAAAATTTTTCCAACAAAATAAAAAAAAATTAACTATATCAATTGAAGGAAAAGATAATTTAAATGATGATAAAAAATTAAATAAAAATAATAATTTTAAAGAAATGTTAATTTCTATTACAAATGTTAATAATTTCGCAAAAAGTAGAAATAAAAATACAAATTTAACAAATACAAAAAGTAATATTATAACTGATAGAGAAAAAAATTCTCAAAATTTAACATTACAGAATCATTTAAATAATAATTTAAATGCATTTAATAAAAATGTAAATAATCATTTACAAACTTTACCAGTTTATTCTCAAAAGAAAAAAATTTCTCAAAATAATAAAGAAAAAAATCAAAATCCAATAATATTAAATCAAAAAAAGAATAAAACAAATTTATTAAATGGAACTAAATCAAAAGAATCACTTGATATTAAATTAAATTTAGGTGAAAAAACTCAAAATAAAATAATGAATGAAATAAAAAAAACAATTTATATGAATAATAATAATAAAAATATAATAAATAAATTTGAAAATAATAAAAAACAAAATCAAAAAAATTTTAGTCTTTCAAAATTATCAAATATTAATCCTTCAAATACTAGAAATAGACCTTCAACTGCAAAATATTCTTCTAAAACAACTTCAAGTAATTTTTTTAATCATCAAAAGGTTGGAAGTAATAATTCAAATAATATTAATATTAATATAAATATTAATAATAGTAATAAAATTATTAATATTGGAAATAAAAAAAATAATATTAATAATAGTAAAAATAAAGGTATAATTTTATTTTATTAATTTTTATTTAGATATTCCCTCTAATATTAGAAGTTTTTCTAGGAAAAATTTAAATGAGAATAAAAATAATTCTAAGAGTAATTTTTTTAATATTAATAAAATAAAAACTAAAAAGATTATATAATATTTAAATATGAATAAAAGGCTTTAAATATTAATAAAAGATAGCATTATATTTGAATTATTATAAATACTTGCAATTAAATAATTAATTCCAAAAAATCTTTTACAGATAAAACCTCATATATAATTAAATATTTTTTTATTTTTAATTATTTAAAATAAATTGATTATATTCAAATTAGATAATAATATTATAATTAAGAATTATTAATTTAAGAAATGAAAAAAAATAAAAAAAACAAAAATAACTAATAAAAGACAATTACTAATTTAGAAAAATTGTATGTATATTCATTAAATAATTATTTATTAAATGAAATTAAAAATACAACTATTAAAAAATGAAAAAAAAAGAAATAAAAAATACTACATTCAAAAAAGATAAAATTCCAAATAACCCAAAAGATTTCATTCCAAATAATCTTATAGATAAATTAATACCTCAATCATCAATATATATCCCTAATGAAAATCAAAATGAAAATAAAAAATATAAACCATTATTTATTCCAAATGAAATTCCAGAAGAATGGGAATATAAATCAACAGAAGAAATAAATGAAGAAATTTATTTAAATAAAGAAGAACATAAAACAATTTTTTCAGATGAAGATCATGAAAAAATAATTTCTAATATGCCTTTATATTTAATTCAAATATTTAATAATTCAATTGAATGGGAACGTCCTTCAAATTATATTCCTAATTATTATATTGATAAAGAAATTAAAAAATTATATCCTAAGAAAAATTATACTTCAATGAGAGAAAATATTAAAGCTTATTATCAAAAATTTAAAATACAACAAAATTTATATTTTGATAAAGATTCTGATAGTGAAGTTAGTAGTTTTTTAAATGATGATGAAAATTCAATGAAAAAAGCAATTTATAAAGATTTTTTTATTTTTTTAGAAAAAAATTATGATTTCAAAGTTGTTAATTATGAAAATAAAATTGAATCAAATGAAGAATATGAACAAAGAGTAATTAATCAAGAAAACAAAGAAATAAATAAAAATAATACAAAATTAAAAAATTTAAAAAAGCAAGATACAATTATTGAAGAAAAAGATAAAAATAATAAAATAAAGCCATCATTTTTATCAATGAAGAATTTTATAGAAAATCAACAAATTCAAAATTCATATTATACTTGGTTAACATCAATTTTTCAAATGATAATAGATAATAATATAAATGATATTGAAACTGGTAAAAGTATATTTTTAAATATTTATCCTCAAAATAATAATATTCCAATTTATAATCCTCAAGGTAAATATATTATTAAATTATATTTAATGGGAAAACCAAGAAAAATTATTATTGATGATAGAATTCCTTGTAATAGATATAATGAATATATTTTACCTCAATGTAATTTAATTGAAGAAATTTGGCCTGCTTTATTTATTAAAGCTTTAATTAAATTAAATATGTATAAATCGAGACATCCTTTTTATTATAATAATGAAGAATTTATGGATAATAGTTTAATTTATGAATTAACTGGTATGCATTCTTTTATTTTAGATATGAATGAAAGTATAATTAATGTATTTAAAAATCATTTTAAAATTCAAAGTGATAAAAATAATGAAAAAATTATAATTGAAAATAATAATGATAATCAAAAAGATAATATAAATGAAAAAGAAAAAAATACTAAAAATAGAAAATCTGTTATAGAAATGAAAGATAAATTAAATGAACAACCAATAATAAATTTCCCATTAGAAGAGAAATATTATTATGCTATATTTAATTTTCAAAAAAGTCCTTTAATTAAAATGGAATCAAATTATACTTATTATGATATAATTGAATTAATTGATAGACAAAATCAAAAAAATGGAACATATATAAATCAACAAAATTACACAAATAATAGAGTCTCAGTAGTAGAAAAATCAAATTTATTTAAACTTTCTTCCAAATTATTAAATAAAATAGAAATAAAAAATGATAATAATAAAACAAATAATTCAAATGAAAATTTAACCCCAAGATCAGACGAAACAAAATTTAAAAGAACAAATAAAAAAAGTCCATCATTAAATCAAAAGAAATTCAATATTTCACAAATAAATTTCAAAAAATCTGAAAAATTAATATCTTCTGATAGACTAATATCAAATTTTTTATATACAATATGTGATTTTTTTAATAATGGTAAATTTAATATGAAAAGATTAAAATTTTTAGATTTTTCAGATTTAGAAAAAGATTTAATAAATAAAAAAGTTCCATTTAAGCAATTAGCATTAAATGAAAAAAAACAATATTTATTAGATAGACAGAAATTAAGAAGAGAAAAATTAGAAGAAAAATATAAAAGATTAAAAGAATTAAAAGAAGATGGAATAGAATATACATTAATTAAATTAATAAATCAATCAATAGAAATTCATGACTTAAAATTTTTTAAACAATATACAGAAGAAGAAATAAAATTAGCAAAAAAATGTATATTAAATAATTGGAAATTTCCTCCTCCAGAAACTTTTCAAATTGAATTTAAAATAAAAGAAGAAGAACAAAATAAATTAAAAGAATTAATAACAAAAATAGATGAAGATTCAAGATATAAAAAAGAAATAGAAAAATTAGAAGGAATAACAAGATTACCTTCAATGTCAATAAAAGGTAAATTAAATAAAAATAAACCAATTGGTTTATTCGCTTGGACTAAAGAAACTTATATTGAATATATTGGAAATGATTTAAAACAATATGAAGAAAGAAATGAAAATCCTAAAGTTTCAAATATTGAAGGTTGTTGGATTGATTTTAATGATATAATGAATAATTTTAATAAAGTTTTAATTATTGAAAATCAAAATAAAATTTATCATGATAAATTATTAATTAATAATTCATGGGATTATTATAAAAATGATTGTTTTGAACCTTTAATTGATTATAATATTTTTTTATTAGAACCAAATACATTAATTAATTTTCCTAATAGTAAATTTTCCTTAATTGTTATTTTTGAACCTTATACTGAAAATTTTAAATTAAATAGTAAAATTGAAAATGTTATTTATCCTTATATTTCATTTGATTTAATTGAAAAAAATAGTAAATGTATTATTCAAAAAAATATTGTTTTAAAGAAATTTTATTCAATTTATACTTTTAGTGAATTAGAAAAAAATAAAGAATATTTTATTAAAATTAATGGTGGAGAATATCCAACTGGATATATTTTACAAATTATGGCTGAAGGTCATAAAATAAAAAATATGTCTTTTAATAATTTTCTATTAGAATATGAAAATTTTTTACTTTATGAAAATCAAATTAGTATTCCTGTTATTGAAAAAGATAAATATTATCAAATTGCAAAATTTATTTTATATAATGAAGAAGAAATTACAAATGAATATGTTCAAATTAGAATATCTGTTAATTATGATATTAAATATTTAAAAGATTATATTTTAATATTTTTAGAAGATGAAAATTTTCATAAAAAAATTATTGAATTAGATAAAATAATAAAAATAAATAAAAAGAATTTTTCTAAAGATAAAATTTATTCATTAACTTTTTCAATTAAAACAGAAGAAAATTTATCTGAATCAGAAATAGGAATTAAAATATTATATAATGAATCAAATTTAAAATTTGAATATATAGAAGAAATAGAGCCTTTTCAAATAAATGATAAATATATTCCAAATAAAAAAGGATTATTATTTTCATATTACATATATCCCAGTGATAAAATTTTTTCAACATTTAATATAAATTTATATCATATAATAAATGAAATAAAAGAAGAAAATAATACAAAAAAAAAAAATAATGATATTCAAAATTTATTTATTCAATCAAAACCAATTGAAAAAGAATGTAAAATAATTATAGAATTATATAAATTAACAAAACAACCATCTTTAGATTTCTGTCCCAATTCAATTCCATTTTCTTATTCTAATCAAGGAACTTTAGTAAAAAGATGGAATTGTTATAATGAAATAATAATATCAAATTTAATACTTTATGGTGAATCAATATCAAATGGAAAAAAAGTAAAAAATGAAAAGGTAGATGATTTAAAAAATGATGAAAATAATATACATATTTATGAATTAATTTGTTATTTTGATATATCAGAAATTGATAAAGAAATTTTAGAAAATAAATCAAATGATATTGGATTTTCAATAAGAATTTTTTCTTCAAATAATATTGGATTTATAAAAGATAATTCAAAAGATCTACATGAAAAATTAATTAAAGAAAAATGGGAAAATAATGATAGTGGAAGAACTTTAAGGGCAAGTAAATCAAGGAAAAGATTTTTATTATCACAAAAACTAATAAATAAAGAAAACTTAAATGCTCAAGAAAAAAAAGAATTAGAAGAAAAAAGAAAAAGAAAAACATTAAATCAAATTGAACTTAATAAAGAAAATGATGAAAAAAATAGTATAAATGATAAGAAAAAAATTGAACTTAAAAATCATGGAGATAATAAAAAAATTGAGGATAAAAAAGAAGAAAATGATAATAATAATTTTTCATATCCACTTTTTGCACATTTAGTTGAACAAAAAAGTTTTAGTATGAGTAATATTTTTAAAAGAAAAAAACCAAATTATAATAAATCACTATCAAAATATATAACAAATTATGTAAATTATTCACTTAGTAATAGAACAATATATTCTAATAATACACCTGATAATAATATTAGTAAAAATAAGAGTAAAAGTAATATAATTAAAAGTATAATTATGAATGATGAAAAAAGAGAAAAAAAGAAAAAAAGTATTATTGAAAGTTATGAGAAAAGTCAAGAAAAATATAAAAAAGAATTTGAAAAATTTAATGGCCCTTATTCTGAATTAAATACTATAAGAAATTTAAATAAAAATAATTCAATGTTTAGATTAATTAGAATTAAGGAGGATATGAAACTTTTATCTCAAAGAAATTATATTAAAGATTTTATTAAAAAAAAATTTGAAGTTCAAGAAAGAATGAATGATATGATTAAAGAATTTAATAATATTTTAATAGGTAATAATGATTTTGATGAAATTTTAAATGTTTATAAAGAATCTATTAAAATATTAGGAAAAAATAATGAAAATGTTATCAAATTTTTTGATTTCATTTCAAAAAAAAAAGAAGAAATCATTCAACAAGAATTAGTAAAATTAAGTATAAAAGATAAACCTAATATAATAAAAATATTAGAAGATATTGAATATAATAAATGGAATATTAATTATGATTTAATTAAAACATTAAAAGATATAATAAAAGAAGAATGA
>JAJJLH010002217.1:0-33665 GCA_023806865.1 Isotricha sp. YL-2021a | reverse complement strand
CATGAAAAAAAATTATTACCTGATGTTACTTTTAGTCAAAGATTACCTATTCATAATATTTTTAAATGAATATGGTTTGTTTGATATGAAACCTAGAAAAGCTTATAATCCTTTTGGTAGAAGATTCCTTCCTATGGGATTATTATTCTAAATAAATTTTTTCCACTTATTTAAATATATTTATATAGTTTATAATATTTAATATTATTTTACAAAAGTATTTAATTTAAAAATTTCTTTTTTTTTTTTTTTTTGTTTTAATAAAGTTATAATATGTTTAAAATAAAATTTTTTATTATTAATTAATTTATTAATTTGATTTTAAAAATTGATAATAAGTGAAAATACATATGATTATTATATAAATAATTTATTTTCAAATAATAATTAATTATATAAAAAAACTAAAACTAAATAAATATTTAACAACCATAAATAAGAAAAACTTAAAATTAAATCCCCCCAAACTGATTATTCCAATCTTCCATTTCCTTAACAACCTTCTGACTAAGAGTTCCTCTAATTTTCAAAACAGCTTTTTTCAAATCCTGAAAAGTAACATCTCTAAACTTTTCAATTTTCAATATTTCCTGAGTACTCAATTCCCTTACAGGTTCATAAGCTGCTTCTCTACAAAGTTCTTGTAAATCCCCATTAGAATATCCAAAAGTTTCTTTAGCAATGACCATAATTTCATCATCTTTTAAATTATTATCAACAGTATTAATTAACTTTCTAATAAATTCAAATCTTCCTTTCTCATTTAAAGGATGACAATAAACTCTTTTAGGTAATCTTCTTAATAAAGCATCATCAAGATCCATAGGTCGATTAGTAGCAGCAATAACTAATAATTTTGCATTAGAATTTGAACCTAAACCATCAAATTGAATTAAAAATTCAGTTTTTAATCTTTTAGCAGCATCATTATCATTTTCACTTCTTTTACTTAATATAGAATCAATATCATCTATAAAAATTATAGATGGTGCTTTCTTATATGCTAATTTAAAAAGTGATCTTACTGTCTTTTCACTTTCACCAACCCATTTTGATGTTAAGGATGATGCACTTATATTAAAAAATGTACAAGAACATTCTGATGCTATTGCCTTTGCTATCATTGTTTTTCCTGTTCCAGGAGGACCAAATAATAAAATTCCTCTTTGAGGTTTTAAAACTCCTGTAAAGAGATCTGGACGTATTGTTGGTATTATTATTATTTCATATACCATTTGTTTTAATTCTTCCATTCCTACTATATCAGAGAATTTTACTCCTGGATTTGTTATCATTATTTCTGATTCTATTTTTGCATCCATTTCATCTTCTTCTAATGTATGAATGTTTTTTTTTGATTTTTCTGAAGTTGATTCATTGTAATTTGGATAATTTGGTTTTTGGTTTATTATATTTGAATTTGGGTTTTTGTTTATATTTTGATTTAGATTATTTTGATTTCTTATTGGATTGTTTAATATATTATCAATGAATTTACCATAATTATTATTTGATTGTATAATATTTATATTTTTTGAATTTTTATTTTTATAATGTGAATATAAAGAATATTTCTGTTGTGATGCTAAAGGTGAAATTTTTGATATTGTTTCATTAATTTTTGAAACTTTCTCACCAATTTTAATAGTCATTATTTGTTGAAATTCAGCAGGATAAGAATCACTTCTTTGTTGAATAGCATCTTTTAATTTCATATATGAATTCCTAGCTTTAATAATATTTTCAAGTGCTTGAAAATAAAGAGAATTTTTTATATAAATTTAATCCTTCTTCATATTTTTCATTACATTTTTGCATGCAAACAATTACAATTCTTAAATCTCTTTTATCTATTTTTTCATATACATATTGAGGAATAATTCTATTTTTTTTTTCTTCTTCAAATGGATTTGTTTCATTATTTGAATGATAATGCTTAAAATTATTATTATTTTGGTTTTTGTAATAATTTAATAAGTCATCATCTTTTTTTTTATTTTGGAAATCTTGTTTATTTTGAATTGAATTTCTGTTTTTTTCAATATTTAATTTTTCATAATCATGGAATGATGGTAATACACTTTGGGCTATTTTTTTTTTTGGTTTTATTATTTCGTTGTTGTAATCTATATTATCAAAATTTATACTTTCTACTTTGTTATCTTCGTTTGAATATATTTCATTTATATTTAAATTTTGATATATTTTTTCATTTGAATTATTATTTTTTTCTTCTTCTTCATTTATTATTAAATCTTCATTTTTATCTATTTCTTTTTCTTTTTCTTTTTCATTTATTATTAAATCTTCATTTTTATCTATTTCTTTTTCTTTATTTTTTTTATCTTTTTTCTTTTTCTTTTTTTTCTTCTTTTTTTTTCTTTTTCTATTTTCATCATCATCATCAGAATCATTTGAATTTGAATCATAATCATCTGAATCAAAATCATATTTCTTTTTTTTTCTTTTCATTTGATTAACACTTCTTGATCTATTTAAATCATCATCATCATTTAAATCATATTTAATAATATTATTAATTTCTTTTTCAGTTTCATTATCACTTATTTCTTCATTATCAGAATATGAAATAACTTCATCTGGATTTTGTTTATTATGATGTTGTTTATTTATTTTTTTATGACTTATTTCATTTTTTTTTTGATCATTACCCATTTTTCCTATATTTAATTAAAAAAATCATAAAATAAAAATGATATTATTATCATTTCAATTTAATAAAAAAAAAGTAAATTAAAACAAATAAAAATATAAATAGAAAATTAATATAAATATTTACCAGTTATTAATTTAAAATTTTATTCCTAAATTATTATTCCTTACTTAATTATTATTTCTAAATGTCACTAACTCTAGAAATAAATTCAAATAATTTAGAAATTGAAAAAAAAAATCATATCACTTTATTTAAAACTTCTTCTTTACTTTATTCACCAAAATTAAAACCAGAAGAAGCAATTGAAATTCCAAGTCCTTTAATTTTATCAGATAAAGAAACTATTTCTTCAACTAAAGAATCATATCCTTTTAGTGATAATGATATACTAAAAATTAATTTAAGTTTTAAAATTGAAAAATTTAATGTTAAAAAAAGAAATTTTTCAAATAAAAATATAAAAAAAAAATATGAAAAAGATGAAAATGAACAAAATTATTTTTTTATAAATACAAAAAAATTTAAAGAAGATAAAGAAAATGATAATGCATTTAATGATAGTATAAATAATGATGATATAATTTTAAATACAAATAATGATAATGATTATAATTTGAATATTTTAAATATATTAAGTATACAAAAACTAATAAAAGATTTAATATAAATTTTGAGTTATATAAGTAAATCTATTTTAATTGTTATGGTAGGAAATTTATAATTTATATTATTTATTTTATTTTAATGATGATAATTTTATAAATAAATAGTTTATATATAATTTAATATAACAATTTAAAATTTAATATAAAAAAAAAATAAAAATTTAATTTTAAAATTATAATATAATATTATGGGAGTAGGAGTATGTGTAACATCACCGAATAATAATAAAAATAAAGTAATAAAATTAAATCAATTAGATGAAAATGTAATATATAATTTTAATTATGAAGAATATGCAGTTGATAAAAAAGAAGAAATTAAAGAAGAAAAAAATTCAATCCATGAAGACATAAAAAGTAATAATGAAGAGAATAAAAAAGTAGAAAATGTATTTGAAAATGGAAATAAACAAAATGATAAAATTGAAGAAATAAAAAAAGAAGAAGAAGAAAAAAAAGAAGAAAAATATGGAATGATACAAGAAGTAATACAAGAAAATCAAGAAGAAAAAGAAAATAATGAAGTACCAGTTTTAAAAAGTAACAATAAGAAAATATTAGAAGAAAATAAAAATGAAGAAAATAAACTAAATGAAAATAATATAAATGAAAATAATATAAATAAAAATAATATAAAAGAAAAAGAAGTAAATAATGAAAATTTAAAAAATCAAAAAAAAAAATTAAAATTAAAATTACCAGATTTATATACAATAGTCCCAGAAAAATTATTAAAAGAAAGTGATGGAAATGAATTATTATTCGTATCAGAATTATTAAAAATGATTAATATAAATATAAAAGAAAGAGTAAAATATGCAGAAAGATTTTGTATGTTAACAAAAGATAATTTTGTAATTTATAATTCAAAAGAAAATTATATTACTTTAAAAAGACCTTTAGCAGTTTTACAAACAAAAGATATAACAAGAGTAGTTCTTTTTAAATTAAATAAATTAGAAAATGGATTTGATCATTTTTATATTTGTTTTACTAAAAATCCTAGTACTGAATTAGTTTATTGTCAAATTAATACTTTTTTTATGAATGAAAAAGATGAAAAAAATGATATTGGGGAAAATGAAGCTTTAATTATGTTTAAATCAAATGATAAAATGCTTATTAAGAAATGGTATGTTTTGTTAAATTATCTTATCAAACTAAAAAAAGATAATAATGCAATTGAAGATAAAAATCAAGAAACAAATGCTTAATATAAATTATAAATTTTTTAAAATTATTATGTTTTTTTGTAATGAATATAGTTTATTTTATTTTTAATTAATTATATTAAATAAAACATTCATAATATTTTTTTAATAAAAAAAAAACAAAAATTTATTTTATTGATTTAAATAATAAAGTAATTATATAAAATTATTCTTATTTATTTATTTTATCTTTTATACATCTGGATTATTTAAAATAGTATTTTTTAAATCTTCAATATCATCTTTTTCTTCTTCTTCATCACTACTATCATTTATTTTTTTTTTTTAATTTTTCATCTTCTTCATCACTATCATCATCAAATTCAACTTGACCAATTTCTTTTTTAATTTCATTAACATTTATTTTTTCAGGTTCATCTTTAATTTCTTTAACAATAGTATATTCACTTATATTAGGATGTTCCTCATTAAATTTTATTTGATTATTTATCATATTACCAATTTCTTCACTACTTAAAATTTTTGCATGTTGTTCTTCTTCTTCATTATTAAATAAATTTGCTGAAAAAAATTCTCTTTTTCTTTTTCTTTCTTTCCAAAATTTTATTATTTGATATTTTATTCTATATAATGTATTATTTATACATGTTAAACATTCTGAACAAAATTTACTCATATTTTTTAAAATATTAAATAATTTTATATATATCTTAATAAATGTCAATTAGAAATACAAAATTTGGGAATTTTCTTTCTAGTATTAAAAAAACTTTTTCAAGGATTATTGATTTTAATGTTGGACAACAAAATGATTTAAATGAATTAAATGAACTTAATTATAGTAATAAAAAGAATTTAAATGATACTCCTTCTTTAAGTAATAATGATAATTTATCTCCTAGATTTAAGTATAATTCACATAATCGAAAAATAAGTAGAAACGAATACATCAATAATAATATAATAAATGATAATAATAATCATTACAATTATAATTTTAATAATTATAATAATAATAATGAAAAAGTAAATTCTATTTTGAAAATTACACAATATATAAATGAAGATAAATTTGGTAATAAAAATGATTTATATATAAATAATAATAATAATTTATATAATATAAATTATAATACTTCTTTACATTCTAGTTCTTTTAAACCTTTACATCATTTAAATCAATATCAAAATGATAATTATAATAATAAAAAATTTAATAATTTAAATCAGTCAGATTTTAAAATTATTCATAAAGATAATAGAATGAAAAATTCAAATCCATTTTATTCACCTAATAATAATGTTTATTTAGGTAAAAAAAATCCAAAAACATATCATAAAGAAAATGAAGAAGAAATTTTTCCAACTAAAAAATTACAAAAACAAAATGAAATTACCGATTTAATAATAAATAATAAATCACTTGATGATATTAAAAAAGAAATTGAATTAAAAAGAAAAAGAAATGAAAATATAATAAATGAAATGAGTCAAAATAAAATTATTAAAAATATAAAAAGAGATTATGAAGATAGAAAAAAAATACTAGAAAAATATTATAAGGAACAATTACCTTTAAAAAATAATAATGAATTAATTGTTGATGATGATTTATTTGAAAATAATTATCTTAAAAGAAATAATAGTTCATTTGATTATTTAAGTATGAGTCATAATGAGAAAGTTTCATTTGAAAGAAAAAATCCAAATAAATTGAATGAATTATCAATTGCCAAAACTCAATTGACTTTTGAAGGGAAAAATAATATGAATAAAAATTTATTATTTAATTTTGATAATTTAGAAAAACAAAAAAATGATAATTCTGTTTTTCTAGTTGGAACATCTAAAAATCAATCAAATAATATACAAAAAATAGCTAATCAAAATCTTAATATTAATGATAATAATGTTAATTTCAATTTAAATAAACCTAATAATTATAATATTATTAATAATAAAAATGAAAACATTGATAATAATATTATTACTATTAAAAATAATAATATAGATAATAAAATTAATATAAACATTAATACTAATAAAGATAATATCAATAATAAAGATATAAAAAATGAAAATATTAATATTAAAGGAGAAAGTATTAATGATAATAAAATAACTGAAAAAGATAATTTATTACCAAATAATAAAAATATAAAAAATGAAAATATTAATATTAAAGGAGAAAGTATTTTTAATGATAATAAAATAACTGAAAAAAATAGTATATTTTCAAATAATAAAAATATAAAAAATGAAAATATTAATATTAAAGGAGAAAGTAATTTTAATGATAATATAATAGTTGAAAAAAATAGTTTATTATCAACTAATGAAAATAAAATAAATGAAAATATTCCAAAAATGAACAATTCAATTTTTAAAAATGATACTCCTAAAATTTCTTTATTCCAAAATAATAAAAATGATGAAAATAAAGAAGAAAAAAAAATAGAAAATACAAATGAATTAAATAAGAAAGAAACAATTTCATTATTTCCAAAAAATGAAACACAATCAATATTTAAAAATAATACAATAGAAAAAAAAGAAGATAAAAAAGAAGAAAAAAAAGATACAAATTCAATTATTAAAAATTCAAATAATACAAATATTGATAATAAAAAAGTAGAAAACTCATTTTCATTATTTTCAGTACCAAAAGAAAAAACTGGAGAATTAAATTATAAATCAGGATTAACAAAAGAACCAATTTTTGGTTTGAAACAAGAAAATAAAAAAGAAGAAGAAAAACCAATAATTTCATTACCAAAAGAAAAAAAAGAAGAAAATAATATAAATCAAATTAAAAAAGAACCAATTTTTTTGCCTCCTTTAACAAAAAAAGAAATTGAAAAAGAAGAAAAAGTTAAATTAGATTTAAAAAATATTCCAGTTAAAACTAATAATAATATAAATCAAAAATCTGATTCAAAAATAATTGAATCAAATGATAAATCTTTATTAAATCCAAAAAATCCTTTTATAACAAAATTAAATGAAACAAATAATAAAACTCAATCACTTTTTGGAAATAATACATCTAATAATTCAAATGGAAATATTAATATTAACATTCAAAAAAATGATTCTATTATGGATATTTCAATTTCACCATCATACACTCCAAGAAAAATTGAAAATAATGAACAAAATAATAATAATAATAATCAAAATAATGTTATTTTTGGAGAAAATAATAATATAAAAAATGGAAATTCTTTATTTGATAATTCTAATCAAGGTGGTTCTTTATTTGGAAATAATAATAATTTAAATCAAGTTAATAATAATAATATTTTATTTGGAACTAATAATAATAATAACAATAATAATAATAAAAATAATGAGTCTATATTTAATAATAATAAAAATACAAATTCCAATTCAATATTTACTACTAATATTACATCAATATTAAATAATAATGGAAATATTTTTGGTAATATAAATTCAACTGGATCAAATAATAATCAAAATTCTTTATTTGGAAATAATAATGGAAATAATAATCAAAATTCTTTATTTGGAAATAATAATGGAAATAATAATCAAAATTCTTTATTTGGAAATAATAATGGAAATAACAATCAAAATTCTTTATTTGGAAATAATAATGGAAATAACAATCAAAATTCATTATTTGGAATTAATAATGGAAATAATAATCAAAACTCTTTATTTGGAAATAATAATGGAAATACAAATGGAGGTTTATTTAGAAATCCAAATCCACAATCATTATTCCCAATGAATGAAAATAATAATAGTTTAGGTGTTATTCAGACTTTTATATCAGATCCAAATAATTTGAAATTTTCATTAGGAAAAAAATAAATTATTCATTTAACATAACATAAATAAATTATTATTATTTTTATAAATATAAATCAATTATTTTCTTAATTATATAATATCAAATTTTAATATTTTCAATTTAATTAACTTAAACATTAAAATCAAAACAACTATAATTAAATTTAATAAAAAAAAACCCTTAAAAAAATCAAAAAAAAAAAAAAAAAAAATAAATTAAAATAAAAAAATAAATTAATCAAAAGATTTTAATATCAAACCTAAAATATTTAAGAAAGGTTACAAATAAAAAATAATAAAAAAATGGAAAATAAATCTGATGTTAAAAGCACAAAAGCATATAATATTTTAGTCTCATTACACGATGATCATTCAATAGACGATGACGCATTTCTCAAATTTGAGAAAAAATTAGAAAAAATGCAAGATTGTTTAGTAAATTATATGGAATATGAAAAATTACTTGATAAAAGATTTAATGCTTTAAAAGAAGAAAATACAAAAAATTTAAATGAATATTCTCTTTTAACAAAACAACAAGCTGAATTAAATGATAAAATTGGTCAAAAATTAGAAGAAAGAGAACAAGCAAAAAGTCAATTAACTGAATATGAAACTAATAGAGCTTTAAAAAGTAATTATGAATTAGAAAGAAATCAAGAAGAAATTCAAAGATTATTAAATGATATTAAAGAAAGTGAAGAAAAACAAAAAGCAGCTTTACAAAAAGAATTAGATGAAATTGATTCTCAAAATAAGAAAAAATTAGAAGAGATTAATGTTTTAAAAAGTAAAATTGAAATTGAAGAAGGGAAATATAAAGAAATGGAAGATTTAAAAAATAAATTATTATTAAATAATAAAAAAATTGATAAAGAAATTTCAGATTTAAATTCTAATATTGAAAGTAAAGTAAGTCAAATTGAAAATGATAAAAGAACAAATTTATTAAATGAAACAGCATTAAAAAAATTAAATGATGAAATACATAAAAAACTACAAAATGTAAAAAATATAGAAGAAAATATTGAAAAATTATCAACTCAAAATAATGCAATTCAAGCAAATATAAATAATTTAGATGCTCAAAATAAAAAATTATATGAACAAAAAGGTTCTTTAGAAAAAGAATTTAAAGAAAGAGATAATGAGAATAAAACTTTACAAAAACAAATTCAAGAATCATTACAAAAAAGAAGTGAAATTGAAGATCATTTAAAAAGAAAACAAAAAGAATTAGAACAAAAAAGAGATGAAAATAAAAAAGAAAAATTAAGACAAGCACAAAATGATCGTTTAAGAACAAATTTAGAAAGTAAATATGGAAGTGAGTCTAATGAATTACAAAATGAATTAACTAAACAAGCAAAAGATAATGTTATGTTAAAAAAATTAAGAAATGATTTTAATAATTTAGTAAAAGAAATTGCTAATCTTGAAGAATTAATTAAAGAAAAAGAAATTAAAACACAAAAAAATGAAGAATTAAAAAAAGCTTCTGAAGGAACAAAACAAGAATTAGATAAAAATTTTAATGATTTAAAAGCAGTTGAAAAAAATATTTTAAAAAGAACTGATCAAGCAAGAGAAAGAATTGAAGAAATAAAAGCAAAAAAAGAAAGTATTATGAGAACTAAAGAAAGATTAGATCAAGATACTCAATTAATAAATGAAGAAATTCAAATTAAAGAATTAATATTTTTAGATATGACTAAAAAATATGAAGAATTAAGACATATGTATCAAAAATATAATGTTTTATATAAAACTGTTTTAGGTGAAAGAAATAAAAATGTTGTTAAAATACAAAATTCAAATCAAAATCGTGCTGAATTAAAAGAAAAAATGAAAATATTAACAACAGAAATGGATATTTTAGATAGTGAATTAAGTGAAATTTACAATAAAATTATAGAAAAAGATAAAGATTTAAATAAAATGAATGCTAAACATAATTCATTAAAACAAGAAATAAATTCATATGGTTTAAAAAATTTAAAATATAAAGAAGAAATAACAAAATTAACAAATGAAAATGAAAAATTACATTCAATAATAAATTCAATTGAAAATGAAATGGTTGGATTTAGAGTTGATTATGAATTAGCATGTGAAAGTAGAAATTATACAGGAATACAATTAATTGATAGAAATGATGAATTATGTATTTTTTATGAAAAAATACATCATATAGAAAAAAGAATAAGTGAATTATATAAAAAAATTTTAGAAAAAGAAGCAGTTGTAAAAAGAAGTGCAGTTGAAGTAAAAGAAATAGAAAGATTCATTGAAGTAAATAGAAAAAAAATTCCTCAAATTCCAGAATTATCAAATAAAATAAAAGAATTAGACACAGAATTAAAAATATTAAATCAAACTTTAGAAAAATTAATAAAATATGTAGAAAATCCAGAAAATAATTTAAAAAATGAATTACCAGGAGAAGATTTAGATACAAATTATTTAAAAATGAAATATGATCAACTAACAGAAATGTTAAATGAAAAAAAGGAAAAATTACTAGAAAAAGAATTAATAAACGACGAAATAAATGAAATAGCAGAAAAACTAAGAAAAAAAGCATTAGAAGATAGAGGAAAAAATTTAAAAATAAACAAAGAAATAAATGAATATGAAATAAAATTAAATGATATTACTAGAAAGAATATAGCATCAACTTCAGAATTATCAATGTTTCAAGCAATATTATCAAAATTAGAAAGTACAAAAAAAGAAAAAGAAGATCATTATAATGAATTAGAAAAAAGATTTAAAAGTGGTTTACCTCCACCTAAAGAATGGGTTATTGCTTATAAATCAATGAAAACTGTTCAAGCTTCTAGAAAACAATATTTGAATAATAGAGCTCAAGAAGTTAGAGATAAAGAAAATATTGTTGTTGGTCAAATTCCTTTGAGAAAAGGACCTGAGAAGAGAGTTGAAGAATATATTGATCCTAAAACTGGATTACCTTCTTGTGTTTATGGGAAATATGCTCCATTTAATCCTTATGAAGAACCTAATAATATGAGACATTTAAGAAAAATGCAAGAAAAGTTGAAGAAACCTGAAGAAAGTAAAGAGAAAGATAGGGTTGTTCAATTATGAGCAAATGTTTTTTATATATGTTTTTTTTAAGTTTTTATATTTTTTATTTATTTTTCTTTTTTTTTATTTTTTTTATTTTTTATTATAAGTTTATTTTAATTATTGATACAAATATATAATATTTTTTTTTAAATAATAATAAATTCTAAATACAATCAATTTCTTTATCAAATTTCATTTTTTCAATTATGAAATAAAAAAACAAATATTAAATATTTTATATAAAAAATTATAATAATACAATATTTATATGAAAATAATAAGATCTAAAAATTGCTATAAAAAAAAAATATATTAAACAATAATGCTCAATTACATATTCATGTATTCATTCTCTTCATCTCCACTTTCTAAATTCTCAGTAGTAGTAACTTGAAAAGATAATTTTGGTATTTCTTCACAAGCATAAATACTTTTATATTGATATAAATCAGGTCTTTTTCTACTATATTGAACATGTTCTAAAATTTCAATAATTTCATTATATAATTGTTCCATTATCATTTCAGAAGCTTCAACCTTTAATTGTGTTTCTTCCATTTCTAAATTTTTCCATTGATATTCATTCTCATCTAATTCTTTATGAACATTATTTAAAAATCTTTTTTCTCTTTCATTATTTAATTGATCACCAGTTAAAAAATCATAATTTTCACTAATTAAACCAATTCTATTATGTAACATAAATAATAATTTTTTACTAATTAAATCACATAATTTCTTTGGATCATTTTTATCATATTTAAAACTAATTTCATGTGTTCTACTACTCCAAGGTAATGGGTCACCACTTTCACCATATAATCTTTCTTTATTAATTAATTCAATTGTAGTATCAATTAAACAATTATTTAACATTTGATCATATTCTAAATAATCAAATTTATTATTATCATCTTTTCTTAATTGTTTATTTATTGGTTCAAAATTTTTTAATAATTTTTCTTTATTTATTATTTGACTTATGTCCTTTTTAATATATAATTTTTTGTAATTATCTCTTAACATATCTGCATCTTGTAGAGATAAAGAAACCATTAAACCTTTTGCTTGATTTCTCAATGGTGTTGATATATTTTCATATATTTCATTATATTTATTTTTAATTTCATTTTTTATTAAAATTATTAATTGAGGTCCAATTTTATTATAATATAATCTATAGGAATTTTCTTTTTTTTGTTCTTTTATTGTTTTATTAAATATTGAATATGCTGAATAACTTGACATTAATGAATCATTTAATGCTTGTAAACTATTATCTTTTAATGGTAAATTTGATAAAGATAAATTATTTTCTTTTAATTCTTTACTATTTGATAAACTTGTACTTTTACTTAAATTCATTTGGGGATTATTAAATGGATCATATTTAAATAATTTTTTTGGGAAAACTTTATCTTGTTTTTTTATTTCAGAATTAAGAATATTATTTAATATTTCATCTGTTATATTATCAATAAATTGATCTTCATTATCAAATTGTAAATTTACTATTTTTGGTATTTCATTATTATTTTTATTATCTCTATCATTTATTATATTATTATCAATATTATTATTTTGAATTTCTTTTATTTCATTTCTTTGAGGACTATTTGTTAAATTATTTCTTGATTTATCATTTTGTTTTGCTTCATTTTTTATTATTGATATTATATTTTCTTCATCTTTTTCAATATCTGAAACATCTTCAAAATCACCATAATCATCAATTGAATTTTTTCTATTATCTTTTTTATTATCATTTTTATCTTTTTTATTTAAATTATTATTTGATAAATCCTTAATTGGTGATTCATTTTTTATTTTTTTTTTCTTTATTTCAATTGAATTTTCATTATTTGAATTATCCATATCTAGATCTTCTATAAATATTTCTTCTTCAATTTTTTTTTCATCTTTTTTATTATTATTATTATTATCATTTTTATTATTATCATTATTTTTATTATCATTTATATTATTATCATTATTTTTATTATCATTTATATTATTATCTAAAGATTTATTTTCTTTATTTTCTTCTTTTTCTTCTTCTGATTTATTATTATTTTTTTCATTTGATAATGTTCTCGTTAAAGAATATTCCCAATCAATTTTTTTTTCTAAATCTTTATCTGCTGAAATATCAGCTTCAGTTATTGAAGGAATTTGTTTAATTTTTCTTTCTACTAATTCATCAATATTTGATTCAAAATTAATAAATTTATTTTCACCATTTATTATTTTATTTTCTTCTGTGTCATTATTTTTAATTTCTTTCTTTAATTTATCAGGTTCTTCATTTTTAATTTCTTTCTTTAATTTATCAGGTTCTTCATTTTTAATTTCTTTCTTTAATTTATCAGGTTCCTCATTTTTAATTTCATTATTTATTATTTTTTTATCATTTTCATTTTCTTCTTTTATTTCCTTATTATTTATATCTTTTTTTTTATGTTCTTCCATATCATTTATAATATTAAAATTATCGTTTTTGTCAAAATCATCTTTATTATCAATACTCATTTTTTCTTCTCTAGTTAAAATAGAAGGAATATCTTCAAAATCACTTTTATTAATTTTATCTTTATCATACTTAACACTATTATTTTTAATTTCTTCAATTTTTTCTTTCAAACTCTTCCCTCTATTTTGACTTTTATTAAAACTTGAATTATTACTTTTTTTCTCATTAGACTTATTTAAACTTTTATTACTCAAAGATTTTTGTAAACTTTTATTACTACTAATAGATTTTTTAATATCATCATTACTTAAATCAGATAAACTTTTACTTAAATTTAAACCTGGTTTCATTTGACAAATTTCTTGTAAGCTTTTAGTACTTCTATTAGTAGTTGTTTTCATTTTTTTATTTTCATAACTATTATCACTTTCAGTATCCATAGGATAATTTTCATATTCTAATTCATCTCTTTTTGCCATTAATTTAAATTGTAATTGATGTAATCTATCATTATCAACACTATTAGGTTCAACTGTATAACTACTTTTACTTGAACTTTCAAATGATTCATATGTAAAACTATTCATTTTTAAAGGATTATATTTCATTTTATGATTTTTAATTGATGAATGTGATGAATTTGTTTCTATTATTTTATTATAATTTGTATTATTACTATTCATTTCATTTAAATCTATTTCTTTATTTCTATTATTATCAAATGGTGCCTTTGCACTATAATCTCTTTTTAATTCATCTTTTTTTAATTTTTTATTATTTTCATTTTTACAATTTGATATAAATAAATTAAAGGCTTCTTTTAATTTTGGTTTCATTGTTAATTTCATTATTCTTGATAATATTAATTTAAATGCTAAAGCTTCTTCTGAATTTTCTACATCTTGAGAATAATCATATATTTTTTCTAATGCTTTAAATTTAAATAATCTACTTAATATTTCTACAAAATATTCTATTTTTCTTTTTATATAAAAACAATTTATAAAATATTTAAATACTTTTTTTAATATTGGTTTTATTAATTGAAAAAATGCTAAATAATAAGTTTTATAATTTGAATATTCTTCTATTTTTCTAAAGGGATATTGTTTAACAATTGCAGTAAAAAAAGCAAATCCAACTGTATATCTTTGAGTAATAACTTCATTAATATAAACTTCTATTAAATCATAAAATATTTTTCTTCTATATATAAATTTTATTATTCCAATTAAATTAAGAACTATTCTTGGTTCTATTTCAATTATTACTTTTTGATTTGGATTTGTTGTACCTATATAAGTATGTGATAAACTTGGTAAATTTTTATCTTTTGTGTAAATATTACTTGATGTTTCATTATCATTATTAATTGGAATTTTATTATTATCATTTCTAATATTAATTTCTAATTGATTATTCTCAATTTCTTTCTTATTAATTATTAATTTATTAATACTATTATCTTCATCTTCTTCATTTTCATATTTTTCAGTTTTAATATTTTTATTATCATTATCAATTTCATTATTATTTGTTTCTATTTTATTATTAATATTTTCAATATTAATATCATTATTATTATCAATATTAACTATATTTTCATTATTATTATCATTTTTATTTTTTTGAACTTTCCCAATAATTTTTTCACTTTTTATTAAAGTTTCATTAGCTTTCTCTTTTAAAGAATTTAAATTAGAATCTTTTGAATTTTTATTTTCTTCAGTAGAAACTCTTGAATATTCTTTTTCAGTAATTTTCTTAATTTGTTCTTTAGAAATACTTTGACTATTACTAATATTTTGATTATCAATTCTATATAATCCCCCATTAACTAATAATTGTTGACTTTCTAAAACATTTAAATAATAATCATTTGCTTCAATTATAGTTGAACTATTATTTGATTCACTTCCGACATAATATTCATTTTTTATTCTTTTTCTTTTAGTACTTCCTTTTTTTGTTGATTTTGAAGATAAATTATTTTGAGTTTTTGATGTTAAAGAATATAAATTTTTATATATTGTAAATATTTTTTTATTTTTTTCTAATTCTTTTTCTTCTTCTTTTTCTTTTCTTTCTTCATTTTTTTCTCTAATTGAAGTTAAAATTTCTTCTAATGAACGAAAATTTTTTCTATAAGAAAATAAATAATTATTATCATCATCATAAACTCCTTTTAATTTAGAATCAATTTCAATTGAATTATTTTTATTTTTATTTTTACTATTTTTTTTATCATTTGAATAAGAATATCTAAAAGAATTTTCATTATAATTTTTTTTTCTTTTTTTAGAACTAACTGATTTAGTCATTGAATTTCTTTTACTAATATGACCAGGAATTTTTTTCATTTCTTCATATATTTTTCTTATATATTCTAAATTATCAACTTTTGGTTTATAAATTTTTTTTATTTCATTTTCATTTGAAATTAAATAATTATTAATTTGAGGAGTTATAATTCTATTTGATTTAAGTAAATTATTTGTATTTGTACTATTTGAATTTACATTATTTTCTTCTTCAATTTTATCTGTATTTATAATATTTTTATTTGATTGACTTTCAATTTCTTTTATTTCTTCATCTTGTGTATTTTCTAAACTATCAATATTAATTTCTATTCCATTTTCTTCTAAAACTTTTTGTTTTTTTTCATTCATTTCTTCTTCAACTGTTAATTTTTTTTCTATTTGAAAATCTCTTATATAATTAGCAACACCATTTTCAATTAATTGATTCATATACATATATTTTCTTTCTTCTTCTTCTTGATTTAATTTTTTTTCTTTTTCTAAATCTTTTTCCTTTTTTTCTTTATTTTCTTTACTATCTTTACTAGATCTATTTGTTTTATTATCTTTATTTATTGTTTTTTTTATAGTTTTACTATAATGATAATTAGGACTTTTTGGAGGAGGAGAAAAATAATTATTTCTTTTAATATTCTTTTTACTTTTTTCATTTGTTTTATTTTTAAAACTATTTGATTTATTTTCTTCTTTTTTTCTTATACTTTTCATACTTTGTGATGTTTGACTTTTTATCATTTTTTTTGAATTTGATGGTGAAATAATTTTACTATTACTTTTATTTTCTTTAATAATTTTTTCTGTATTAAATTTTTCTAATTTTTTCTTTAATCCACCATCAGAAACATAATCTCCTGATTTAAGGAAATTAAAATCAAATTGAGTTCTATGATTTATTTTTGGATTTTTTTTATATAAAATTATTGGTGATGTGCCATTAATATTTAATTGTTTAGAATTTGATATTTTTTTAAATTCATTTTTTTTTGTAGGTGATGTTATTGAATGTAATGGTGTTAAAAAATCTCTTGATGATTTACTTTTTTGTATATATTTATATGATGATGGAAGGGAATTCATTTTCATTATTTAAATTTTTAATTTTATAATTTTTAAAATATTTTATGACTTTTATTTTATTAAATTAATTTTTATATCTTAATCATATTTTCATTTTTAAATAATTAATAATTATACTAATAAAAAAAAATTTAATTAAATAAAGATTTATAAAAAAGAAATTTTTTATTATAAAAAATATTAAATATAATTAAAACTAAAATATTAAATTATAACTTTTTTAAAATCTAGGAATACTATTTTCTCTATTTGTAGAATGTTCAACTAATTTAATAAAATTCTCAAAATTAATAAAACTTCTATTATCAATATCACCAATTTCAACAATCATTTTCCATTGAGTATTACTTAATCTATAAGTAGGAAAAACATCTTTTAAAATCTTAATTAAATTATCTTCTTGAACTAAAACATTATTTCCAGAAATGACTTTAATTTTATCCCAAATAATTTTTCTATTTTTCGAAATAGCTTTATAAATATTAATAGTATTATTTGAAGTTTCCCATTTTCTCAAAGAATTAATTTGATATTTTTTCTTATTATTTAAATTAGTATAATTATTAATAGAATCTAATTTTCCAGAAACATTTCCAAAAGTATTATTCCATTCATTAATATCAATAAAACCATTTTTTTTCATATCAATAAAATCAAAAGTACTTTTTAAAATAGTATAATTTGGAATTTGTTTTGATTCTCTTTTATACATTTCAATAATAATAGATTTAAATTTTTCAAAATCCATCATATTTTTTCCATTACTATCACTGAAAGTAAAAGCCAATTTAGGATTAGAATAATATTTATATAATAATTGTTTAAATTCTCCAATAGCAATTTTAATATTTTCTTCAGCTTTATTAATAAATTTATCAGGTGATGTTATAAAAGTATAAAAATCATTTAAATTAACTAATCCATTCCAAGTTCTACCATTTTTATTTATAATATCTTCAATTTCAAGAGTCGTTAAACCTAAACATAATTTTTTTAATAAATTTCTAAATTCAAATATATTACAAATTCCATTTGGATGTTCTTGTATTTTTTTTTTAATAATACTTAAATAATTTGTTATTGGAGATGCAATAATATTTCTTTTTAATTTTTCTAAAGGATCATAATCAAATGGTGTTGATAATTTTGGATGATATGATATTTCGAAAGGATGATCTAAATGATTTATTGGATGATCCCCAATTGGATCATCTGAATATATAAATCCATTTTTATTTTGTGAAAATGAATGATATAAATTTTTATTTTTTGATATGTTAAATTTATTTATTGTATTATTAAATATATTTTTTGATGGAGTTAATTTACCAAAATATATAAAGGAAAATTGAGTAAATGTTATTTTTGATTTTTCTAAAGTGTCATTTTCTTCTATATTAAAATATTTTTTAAGATATTTTAATATTGTTTCTGTTGAATATTTATTTGGGAATAAATTGTTTATTCCATCGAAAAATTCTTTTTTTGTTATGTAATTTCTATTAAATGAATTTGTTGATTGAGTTGAAAATGATGATGTATATGATTTTGATAATGAATTAGTTTTATTTATATCTGATGGTAAAAAATATTTAAATGCTTCAATTGAAGAATTAAAATGAGTTTGCATAAAATTTTTTATATCCAATTGCATTTTTTTATAAAAATCAAATATATTTAATTTATTTTTCAAATCTTCTAAATTTAAAAAGTTCTTTTTTTGAGAATCTAAAGAAGTATAAACTGCTAATAATTCATCATTTGTTAAATTAAAACCTTCAAAACATTCATAATCTTCATTTAAAAAAGTATGAAAATTTTCAAATTTAAATTTACCACTTTCTTTATCAGAATATAAATTATAAAAATTTTCAATATTATCATATTTTTCACTAATATACATTCCAAATCTTTCAATAATTTGATTAATCCAATCAACATTATTTTTTCCTCTATATAAATTTTGATTAGTAGTTTCTTTTAAAGTTTCAGTTAAATCAACATAATTTGTTTTATTTGATTTAACTCTATTAATAAATTCAGATATATCTGGTAAACCAATATTTTTATTTTTAGTTAAAGAAATATTTTGCATAACTCTTTCTAATTTAAATTCATTAAATTCAATATCTGGAATTCCTAAAATTTTAATTATAAAATATTTTAAATCATTTATTGAAATAATACCATCACAATCTTTATCAATAATACTAAAAACTTCAGAATCTTGTAAATATTTATTATCATTAATCCAATTTGATAATTTTGTTAATATTAAATTTTCTATTTTATTATTATTATTAATTAAAACATCATATGATTTAAATTCTTTAAATCTTTTTAGAAATGTTTCTAAATCAACTAAACCATTATGATAATAATCTAAATAATTAAAAATTTTATCTTTAATAAATGGACCTAAATCAACTATTGATGATATATTTTTATTAAATTCATAATTTGAAATAAAACCATCATGATCTTCATCTAATTTATAAAATAAACCAACTTCAGTAATATTCTTTTTTTTCATATTTATTTTTATTTCTTTTACTATTTTCTTAAATTGTTCATCTGAAAAAATATCTTCAGCATATAAATTTACATTTTGTCCCTTTTCACTATTTTCAAATCTAAAGAATGATGTATTAATATATCGATTTAAAATTCCTTTTAAATCTTCAAAAGCAATTTTACCATCACTATCAAGATCAAATTTACAAATTACAGTTTTAGTTAAATTTTCTTTTATTTGAATAGGAAAAACTGACATAAAATAATTATATAATTGATCAACTGTAATGTAATTTGTTTCTTTACCTTCATTAATATAATTTAATAATAATTTAATATCATTTTTTATTTTATTACTTTGTAATAATTGTTTTAAGTTTTCAACACATAAAAGAAAATTATCTAATTTATCATTATAATATATTTTATTTAAAAATTCAGAATAATTAACTTCAAAACTATCATAATCAGTAATTTTTAAATGTCTCATTAATCTCATAATATCTTCTTCTCTAAATTCTTTACTAAATTGATTAATAATTTTACAAAAATCATCTTTTGAAACACGCCCAGTGAAATTTTTATCATATTTTTCAAAAGTATTTTTCATAGTATGAAAATCAACATTATTTTGAATATTTTTGATAAAATTAATTTTAAAAGTATCTTGATTTGTTTTAATAAATTCTCCTTTTTCATAAACATTTAAATTATCTAATAAAACTTTAGTATCTAATTGATCATTTAATGATCCTGCTAATTCAATAAATAAACCTTCTATAAATTCATTTGAATAATCAGAATCAAATTTTCTCATTTTATTTTTAAAAGGATAAAAACTTAATTTTTCATTTTTATTTAAATCTATATCAAGTCTATAAGCAACTGTCTCAATATCTAATTTCATTTTTTTTATTATATCTTGCATTTTAATTAAAACATTATATTCTTGAGTTATAATTTTTTTAAATTCATTTCTATCAACAATATTATCTTTATTTAAATCCATTTTATCAAAAATATAATTTGATTGTATTTCATTAAAATTAAAAGGTTCTTGTTGTAATGCTAAAATAAAATCTTTTCTTGGTAAATGATTAAATGTTCTTACAAAATTATATGAAAGTAAATGGTCATAATATTTATTAACAGTCATTTTTTTTTGTTTAATATGTTCTTTTATTTTTTTTACTGTTTCATTAAAAAATTTTTCATTTAAACCATCTGTATTCATTTCTATATTTGATATTTTATCATAATCATTTGGAGTTAATGAAGTATTATTATTTGTTATTTTATTAAATAAAAATTGTAATATATTTTCTGTATATTGTGTTTTTCCATTTAATTTTTTTGTAAAATGATGGAAAAGTAAATTTTGAGAATTGTTAAATAAGAAATTTTTTCCTCCATTATTATTTATTATATTTATTAAATTTGCTAAAGCTTGTTCAATTTCATAATTTGTCATTTCGAAAATTGTTAATTTACATTCTTTTAATTTTTGATGCATAATATTTAAAGTAAAAGATTTTGGATCTTCTATTTTTATAAATTTTAATATTTGAAATACTTTATCAATTGGATATGTTATTTCAAATAAATGTAATAAATCAATAAAATCACGATAATTTAATATTCTATTATTATCATTGAATTTATCATTTGTAACAACAAGTTTAATTTTTTTATACATTATTTCATCAAATATCATTTTTAAACTTTTAATTTCATTTTCTACATCATTAACATTAACATTTAAATTTTTATAATTCATTAAATAATAATTATCATTTAAATGATTAAAATTATCATTATTTTTTTCATTATCAGAAGATAAATTTCTTTTAAATTTATGATTACCTAATTTAAATTTATTATTAAAAGAACTACTTAAATCATCAATACTATATTTAATAAAAGAAGAATTTTTTAAAATATTTTTAGCTTCTTTAATTAATAAAGTCATAAGTTTATAATAATCAATATATTCTAAACCTTCAGCATAAATTTTAATAATATCATTAAAATTATTTACAGTTAAATTAGGATGAATATTAGCTTTTGAAAAAGAACGAACCATTTCAAATCTTGAAATCAAACCATTATTTCTTCTATCATAATTTTTCATTTCTTTTATAATTTGTCCTTTATTACTTACAATTGCTTCTAAAATTTCTTTAGAAAACATTAAATCTTTCAAATTTTTATTTACTGGAATATTTTTTAAAGCTTTACTTAAATTTTTAATAGGAAAAAAAGATTGAGAATTCCATTTATTATTAAAATTATAATTTTCAACTTTATTAAATTCATATCTATTATTATCATCATAATCACTTCCATTAATATCATAATTTTTAGCTAAAAAATAATCAGCATCTTTATTAACTTTTGTAATAACAGAATCTTTAGCTAAAATATCAGTAATAGCCTTTTCTGCATTTGATAAATCTCCATATGATTGATTAGTATTAACTGTATTCATATGTAAACCTATATTATTTTTAGTAAAATTTAATTTTTGTGGTATTTTCATAACAGCATAATTAAAATCTTTATAAAATTTCATACCAAAAACATTACCTCTTAATAATAAAATACCTAAATTTGGCATTTCTCTACTTTTAAATTTTTTTTTCATTATTTGTTCTCCCATTTCTTTTAAAATATTATTTATAATATTATAATATTCTTCTTTTGAAATATTCATTCCATAAGATAATTCTGCATAATTTATTTTTACAATATTAATTGAATGATTTAATTTTTGAGTATAATAAATTAATCCTCCTGATTTTGTATAAATTCCAGGTTTTAAAAAATCTAAAAATTCATTACTTATAATAAAAACTGGTCTTCTTACTTTAATATCTCTTTTAAATTGATTTGTTGTACCTTCTAAATTATAATCTGGATTTGTAAAAGTAAAAGTACCAAAATTTTTAATAAAAGTTCCTTTTCCATTTTCATAATTTTTTATTATAAATTTTGTAAATAAAATCCAAACATTTTCTAAAATTTCTTTTGAATATGAACTTAAAATATCATTTCTATTTATTGTACCCCAGTTATTAAATGCACCAAATCCAATTCCATTTATTGTATTTGTTAATTTTGCTGTATTTAAATTTGCAGTTTCCATTATAAATTATTATTTATTAAATATTTTATTTTTTTATTTTTGAAATTTTTTTTTATATTTTATTTTAGTTGTTATTTTTTTTATTATATTAATATTCAATTTTATTTATGGATTCTCCTTTTAAAAATTTTGAATATGGTAATTTTATTTTTTTATAATTTTTTAGATTTTACAAAAAGGAAATATGATCCTTCTACAAGAGCTTATTTTTCTAGTGATAATCATATTAATTCTAATTTTAGTTTACCAAAATCAAAACAAAGAAAAAATTTTCATCAAGAAACTTCAAAATTAAATTCTAAAATATTAAATAATTCTAATTCTATTCATACTCCTCCTTTACATAAAGAAAATAATTATAATTATAATAATATTAATATTAATGTTAATAATTTGATAATTAATAATAATTCAATTGGAAAAAATTATTTTAGTCCTGTAGAATTGAGAAGTGGAAATAATAGTATTTTTTCAAAAATAGGAAGTGATTTAATTGGAAAAGGAAAAAAGAATAAAGATTTTAGAAGAGGACAAAATAAAATTTTTGATAATAAAAATAGTTTAAATGATAATATTGTACAAAATGTAATTGAAAATTTAATGGAATCTACTAAAGAAAAGTTTAATTCAATTGATTTAAATAAAAATAATAATGATTATAAATTATCTAATCGTAATTTTAATATGGGAAATGTTAAATTAAATATTAATAATCAAATTAATAATAATATAAATCAAATTAATAATATAAATAATAATTCTAATAATCAAATTGTTGAAGCAAGTGATACTATAATTTATTTAAATAGTTTAATTTGGGAAATTTGTTTTGAATTTGAAATTTTTCATGATAATAAAACAACTTTAAATAATACAGTAAAGAAATTTATTTCTATATTACAACAACATATTGATACAAATGATTTACCTTTAGAAATTTTTTCAAATCAATCTTTAAATACAGGTTATATAAAATTAATAAAAATATCATTTATAATATTAATTTATCTTAAATTTATTTTAAGTGACTTCAATTATGATTTAAGTTTAAAATCATATATAAAAACAATATCAATGAGTTTAAATGACTATTTAACTCAAATAATATCAAATTTCTTACTAACAAAAGGAACAAGAGATATTTCAATAAACAATTGCACAATGTTAACTTCAGATTTTTTAAATAAATATAACAGAGTATTAAAAACTCATAAATTAAGAAATTTAATATCAAATCCAACAAACTTTGGTAATTCAATAAATAAAAATAGTGAAATAGTAATAAATCACATTCGTTTAATGTCAAATAACTTATTTAAAATAGGTTACTTTAAACCAATACATACAATATGTTTTGATTTTATAAGATTAATAGACTCATATACTCCATTTCAAATAGCAAATTTAACAATAAATAATATATTATTTGATCAAATAAATCAATTACCAAAAAATCAATCAAATAAATCAATAACATTAAATCCAAATAACATATTAAGTTTATATGGTTTTAATGCTAATATCCCAACTCCATTTCTCCCATCTTGTAATAGTAATATTTATACTTTAGTATTAGATTTAGATGAAACTTTAGTTCATTTTTTTTATTGTCCAAGTGGAGGAAATTTTTTAATTAGACCTCATTGTATTGATTTTTTAAAAGATATGAGTGAAATATTTGAAATTGCAATTTTTACTGCAGCAATGCAAGATTATGCAGATGGTATTTTAAATAAATTAGATCCTGGTAAAAAATATATTAAATATAGATTATATAGACAACATACTTCAATAAATGGAATTTCTTTTGTTAAAGATTTAACTAAATTAGGAAGAGATTTAAATAAAGTTATTATTATTGATAATTTAACTGATAATTTTAAATTACAACCTAATAATGGTTTAGGCATTAAAACTTGGTTAGATGATATGAATGATTCTCAATTAATTGATATTGGGAATTTTTTAAAGGATTTAATTGAGAAAAAACCTTTTGATGTTAGGAAAATTTTACAAAAAGTTAATGAGGAAGTTAGTAGAAGAGAAAAAAAAAATAATTTAAATCCTTATAAGAATATTTCTATTGATAAATATATGTGATATTTCATTTTTTTTTTGGTATAAAAATGAGTTATATAAATAGCTTAATATGTTATTTTAATATATCAAAAAATATTATATTTTAAATTAAAACTTTCATATTTTTTATTTTAATTCTATAATTAGATAAAAAAAAATATTTATTTTCAAAAAGTAAAAAAAACAATATTAACAAAAAAAAATCTAAAAATTAATTCATTACACATAATAATAAAACAAAACATAATATTTTTCATTTTCATTAATAAAAAAATTATTTTTCAACTACAATATTTTACATAGAAAATAAAAAAAAATAAACTTTATCTTTTAATTAAAATATTATTTCATAATACAATATAATAAAAAAAATTAAAAAATGAAATTTTTTTTCCTCTTAATAATCATAATTAAATCAAACATATCAACACAAGTAGATGATGAAATAGGAAGTAAAGGATATTGTAAAAATCATAAAGATAGTATATTATGTTCTAAAACAGCATCAACAATAACATTAATTTTAACATTTTTAGTATTTATTGGATGTGCATTATTTATAATATTATGTATAAGAAATTTAATAATATATAGAAGAGAAAGAAATAATGCAATTAATGAAGCAGAAAGAAAAGAATTAATGATTAAACAAAAATTAACTTATTTATTTACAAAAGAAATAAAACCTTTTTTTTTTCTTTTGAAAAACCTACTTTAGATGATAATTGCCCAGTTTGTTTAGAAAAATTTGATAAAAAAAAACAAATTTGTATTACTCCTTGTAAACATTATTATCATTATTTTTGCTTAAGTAAATATGCTTTTGAGACTAAAGACACTTTATGTCCTTTGTGTAAATTTGATTATATGTCTATATTAAATGATAAAAATATTGATTTTACAAAAATTAAACCAATTTTAATTTATGTTGATCATGCTAAAGGAAATAATAGTTTATCAACTCAAAATAATTTTATTAATAGTGAAAATAATGAAATTCATAATTAAATTTTATTTTTAATTAAAATATAATTTATATATAAGTTAATATGAAAAGTAAAAATATGATATATAAGTAAATATTCATATTTTATAATATCATTATGTATATATATAAATTAAATTTTATTAATTTTGTTAAAAAATGAGAATTAATTAATGATTTAAGTATTAAAAATCTATAATTTATCATTGAAAGTAAAAATAATAATAAATAGACAATTATTTTAAATATAATTTAAGTATTAAAAATCTATTATTTATGATTAAAAAATAATTATAATAAAAAAAAATAAACAAAGATGTTAGGAGAATCATCATTTGAAAAAAATCAAAAAAACAATAAAGATTTAATACAAACAAGTGATGAAATGAATGGAAAGGAAAAAATATTTAATTTTTTTTACAACGTAATAAAAAAAAAAAATCTAAATGTCTTTATAATATGTCTCTTAATAATAATAGAAACAATTCAAATAATATCATATGGATTTAGTGACCCACATAAAAAATTTTGGAAAATAAAAGAAAACAGAATAAAAAATATAAATACATTAGTCGGAGCATTGAGAGTAACTCAAATATTAAAATATGTTAAATTTAATATTTATTTAGTAATTTGGGCAATAGTTTTAGTAATCATCTTTATAACAATATTATTACTTTCAATGGCAATAAAATTTAATAAACCAAATTCTTCATTATATAAAATTGTAGTAACATATGGAAAATATATTTCAATTATTATGACTTCAATTGGCTTAATTCCTTGTACTGAATTATTACTTTTAATGTATAAATGTGAAGATAAAAAAGTTGATATTGTAAAAGATTCAATTAAATGTTTTAAAGGAGTTCATTTTTTATATTCAGTTTTATCAATTGTTTTCTTAATTGGACAATATTTTTTAAATATTTTCTTTGGAATTTTTTGTTTTGATCCTTTTAATAATAAAGGTACTTCTATTAAAATTGATACTGGTGCAGATTTATTTTATTATATTTTAACACTTGTTAATTGTTTAAGATATATTTTTATAAAAAATGAATGGATTAGTATTGCAATTTTATTAGTTGGATCATTATTTAATTTAAAAAAAGGTTTTGATGAACCTTCATATAATAATTTTGTTATTCAATGTTTTGTTATGATTAGAAATAGTTTATTTTTATGGACTTCATTTATGGTTATGATATGTAAATTAACTTATGATTCTAAATTCGATGGAAATATTTATTTATTTTTATTTGGTATGCCTTTAATTATTATAACTTGTGCTATTTGTTATAAAAAAGAAAGTGAAAATTTAATTATTACAAATGTTAATTCTGGAAGTGCAAATGATTTTATAAGTAGAACTAAAAGTGTTATTACTTTAATTGGGAAATTTATTGATAAATATAAATCAATTGAAAATGCTAAGAAAGGTTATGATAAAAATGATATTTTTTTAAAAGGTTTAATTTCACGTCATTTAGAAACTTGTATTGATGAGGAATGTCCTTTAACAAAATATATGGAAAATCAAGGGAATTATCAAATTCAAAAAGCTTGTTTATTACATTATATAAATACACTTTTAATTGGTGGTATAAAAAAATTTCCAAATAATAAAACAATAGTAATGACATTTATTCAATTTAATTATTCAAATAAATTCAATTTAAATGCAGCAAAAACATATTTATCTAAATTAGAAAAGGAAAATAATACAATTACAGAAGATTATATTTTATTTTGTATTAAACAAAGTGTTAATTCATTAAGTAATAATAAAGTAAATTCTGGATTAAATGGAGAAAATGAAGAAATGGAAAAAATGGAAGAAATAACAGAACATAAATTTAGAAAATTAAAATATTTAATTGAATCATCTACTAAATTATATGGTGAATTTTGGGGAGTTTTAAGTACGAATTTAACAAATAATTTAAATTTAGAAAAATTATATTTTTTAGGAAATAAATTAAATATTTTATTAGATGAAATAACTCAATTATGGGAAAAAGATTTAAAAACAAAAAAAATTGATTTAGAAAATCAATCAATAGTTCAATTATATGCATATTTCGTAAGAGAAATATTAAGAAATAAAACAAAAGCAGATGAAATAACAAAAAAATTAAATGAAGAACAACATTTTGAATCAAAAAAAAACGATAGTGATAAATTTGACCCAGATAATTTAGATATAATATTAGAAGATCAAGATTACGTAATTTATTGTAGAACAAATGAAAAAGGTGATTGTTCAATTTTACAATGTTCAAATAGTATAGTAAATTTATTAGGTTTTACAAAACAAAATTTAATAGGAAAAAAAATAGAAACTTTAATGCCAAGTATTTTTGTAAATGGACATGCAAAAGTAATTTCAAATAAATTAAAAATTTTAAGAAAAACAAATCCAGGATTAAATAAAGCAAGTGATAAAAAACAAATATTTCTCCTTCCAAGAACTAAAGTTGGTTATATTTTACCAGCATTGGCAAAATTTACTGTTTATAATGATGATGATTTTTCAAATACTTTCATAATTAAAAATAAAATTGAAAGTAAAGATCCAAAATCAGTTTATGCTTTTTATATTTTAGCAAAAGATGATTTTACTATTGATTCTTTCTCAAGTTCAGCTTTGACAATGGGATTAACAATGGATTTATTAAAAAAATATGTAGTTAATTTAAATATTTTAGTAAGAAGTTCTGAAAATAATGAAGCTATTAATTTATTAGAAAGATTTAATGAATTTGAAGATGAACCAAAAAGAGTAACTTGGGTATTTCCTGATATAATTTATCCTAAAAATGATAATATTAGAAAAAATGAAGAAAATGTTGAAGAATTAGTAAAACAATCTGAGAAGAAAGATTATAATTTATTAATTACTAAAATGAAATTATTAGATGAAGAAATTGGTTTTTGTTTAAGATTTACTGTACCTGAAACAAAAAGAAATAATACTGATTTAAATGATTTTAAACAATCATCAACTAAGTTAATTATGTATGATATTTTAAAATTAAATTTTGTGAGAACTCATTTAGTTACTCAAAAAAAAAATCCTAATGAAGAATATTTTTCACATCCTAAAACTGATACACCTGTTGTTAATATTACTGATGGTAATAGTGAAAATTTAAATAAAAAAGGGAAAAAAAATAAAAAAAATAAAAATAATAATAATAATAATAATAATAATAGTGAAGATGAAGATGAAGAAGAAAAAAATTCAGGTGATGAAAATAAAAATGTATTATCAAAAGAAAAAGTATTAGAATTTCAAAGTAGATCTTCACAAGAAATAAATAATTTTATTAATTCTTTAAAATATTATGGAGCAGATATTAATTTAGAAAAACATAGACCAAATAAAGAATTATACCCAGCTGGAAAAATTTCAGAACCAAATATAAAAATATCAATATCATCTTTTGTAAAGAGAATAGAAGAAAAATTAAAATCTCATCCTGAATTTAAAAATATAAAACATAATAGAGAAATTGTAAATTCAGATAATAATAATCAACCAACTCCAGAAGTAAATGAAATAAATACAAATAATAATGTTACATATGATCAAAATCAAAATAATAATAATAATAATATAGGAACTAATGAAGTTAATGCAGATATTTCTTTTTCTTTAAATCATATTTTTAATGAAAAAAGTGTGACTTATATTAAAATTTGTTCTGTTATTATTTTTACTATGATACTTGCTATAATAAGTGTAGAATTTGGTTTGTCTTTATATAAAACTCATCAATGTTCAGAATATATAAAATATTTAGATGATGCATATATTTTATTAAATTCATTTTTATATACAAAATATTTTATCACAGAAGCAATTTTAGCACAAGATAGTAATTATACTGATGTATTAAAAGAAAATCAAAGAGATTATATTTTAAATGCAAAAAATGAAATGGCTGAATATAGACAAATAATTAATGATTACATATCTTTTTTTTCAAATGCAACTGTAAGTTTTAATAAAGAATATAATGATTATATAAATAATGTTCAAATATGTGTTAGAACATTAAGTAATTTAGTACCAACAACAGAATTAATTTCTTATTCAACTGCTTTAAATAGAATTAAAACTTCAATTTTTTTTGTTAGTACAATAACTGATAATTATCAATCTATTAATATGGAAAATAGAAATGCATATGAATTAATGATGAATTTATTAAATGATTATTTATTAATGATGAGAAATGTTACTTTTATTTTAGCTAAAAATACAAGTGATGAAGCGAAAACTCCTTCAATTTTATTAATTATTTTTATTATTAGTTTTATTATTGTTATTATTGAATTATTTGTTATGTGGAAATTAATAAGTAGATTTATTGATGATAGGGAAAAACCAGTTGATTTATTTTTAACTATTAAAAAAAAGAAATTTGAAGAATTAAAATCAACAAGTGAAACATTTTTAAATAAATTATTAAATAAATTCTTTGGAAATGAAGAAACAGAAGAAGAATCAAAAATAGAATACACATCAACAAGTAAAAATGAAGATATAATAATGATAACAAAATTTAAGCAAAAAAATGATTATAAACAATCAATTAAAAACTCATCAGAATATTTATTTTCATTTATCTACATAACATTATTCCTAGTATTTATAGAAGGTTACATGACATTTAAATACATTTATGTAAACAACGTAATGTCAAATATAAAAAATTTTGACGATGTTTTTAACATAACTCACTATAGTGAAAGTGACTTAATAATAACAACAAATGTATATAAAAGTTACTATTACAATTCCTCAATTCCAATATTAAATGATACAGATACATTATCATATTTTTATATAAATACATTAGGAATAAGTGACACAATAGAAAAATTATATACAAAAACTTATGAAACTTCCTCATTTTTAAAAGGAAAATATTTAGATGAATTTTCTGATAGAATGGCTGGGAATATTTCTGATATTTTAACTAATGTTTCATCAGATGATCCTGATTATAGAGGAACTATACAAAATGGTTTTAGCTGTGTTTCAACTAGATTTTTTGAAATGAATAAATTTTTGGCTGTTTTATATATTAAACAAAAAGATAATTTGACTGAACCTTATTTTTGTTATAAAGCAAAATTCTCAGAAATTAATAAAGTTCAAATTAATGTTATTAGACCTTGGTATAAATATATGATTAATAAATTAAAAGATTGCTTTTCTGATTTTAAAGAACAGACTGTTTTAATTTTGGATAGTACTTATATTGTTTTACTTGTTATTGTTATTGTTATTTATTTTCTTGTTTGGAAAAGTTATGAAGAGAAGTTGAAAACTTTGTTGAAAACTAGTGTGGATTTAATTAAGTTAATTCCAGATGAAATTAAAAGGGAAATTGTTAAGAAATTAAATGAAGAAGAAGAAAAAAATGAATAAAATTTTTATTAATGTAGTTTATTTTTTTTTAATTTTATTATTTTTAATATTTCTGTTAAAAAAAATATAAAAAATAAAAAAATCAAAAAAAATAAAAAAAAAGTAATTCAAAAAAAAATTAAAAATATTAAAAAATAATGTAACCCCAATCCCCAATAAAAAAAAAATTAAAAAAAATAAAAAAAAAAAATATGGAATCAATAAAAGTTGCAGTAAGAATTCGTCCATTTCTCCCTTTTGAAACAGAAACAAACACAACAATTCAAACATTTGAAGACGACAACACAAAAATAATCTTAGCAAAAAATAGTAAAAAATTCATAAGTAACTTTGATAGAATTTTCCCAGAAAATTCAACTCAAGAAAGCATTTTTGAATTTATAAAACCAATAATAGAAACAACATTAAAAGGAATTAACTCAACAATTTTAGCATATGGTCAAACTGGAAGTGGTAAAACTTATACAATGTTTGGAAAAGATTTTACAATGAATGATAATTATTATGATAAAAAAAATTCAAATAAATTAAAAAAAGATAAATATAATTTTTTAGTTGATAAAGATTTTATAATTGATCCTTTTTCAGAAACAAATGGAATAATACCAAGAGTTGTTTTAGAATTATTTAAATATAAACAATCAAGTATAATTACTTGTTCATATATTCAAGTTTATAATGAAAAAATATATGATTTATTAATTGATAATACATTTAAAAAAGATAATAATAAAAATATAAATTTTGAAACTGGATTAAATAATAATAGAACAGAAAAAATAATTGATCAAGAAAATTTAAAAATAAGAGATGATAAAAAATATGGTCCAATTGTAGATGGTGCTTTAGAATTAGAAGCTAATAATTTTTTCGATGTTTTTCAAATGTTAAGAATTGGAGAATTAAATAGAAAAAAAAGACATACTAATAAAAATGAATTAAGTAGTCGAAGTCATTCAATTTTTATTATATATTATAATAATAAACAAGAAAGAAAAACTTCAAAAATTTATTTATGTGATTTAGCAGGAAGTGAAAAATATGATACAAATGAAAATTATAAACAAGTTCATTTTAATGAATTAAAAAGTATAAATAAATCACTTTCAATATTAGGAAATGTAATTCATGCTTTAGCAAAAAAAAAAAAAGTTCATATTCCATATAAAGATTCAACTTTAACACATTTACTTTCTAAATCTTTAGATTCAAAAACTTTTTTAATTTCTACTATTTCACCTTCTGATAGTAATTTTGAAGATAGTTTAAATACTTTAAGTTTTGCTGATAGAGCACATGCAGTTAGTACTAAAGTTATTCCTAATACTTTTGAAGAAAATTTACTTGATGGGAATGGTATGGATAAAATTACTATTAAGAAATTATCACAAGAATTAAAAGAATTAAGACAATTGTTAAAAATTAGAAGTAAAAGAGGAACTTTAGATCCTATTCAAAAAGAATTAATGAAATTAAAAGAAGAGAATATTGAATTAAAGAAAAGTTTAAATAATCCTAATATACAAAAATTAATTAAAGAAAATGAATTATTAAGAAAAGAATTACAAAAATATTCTTTTTCACAAACACCTCATAATTTAACTGAGAATACTGAAAGTAATCAATTTTCTACTTTTACTTATGATAATTATAATAATTTTAAATATGATTTATCCCCTAATAATTATTATAAAAGTAATAAAAATTTATATGATAATATTAATAGTAATGATATTTTTTCAAGTGCTGGAAAAAATATTATTTCTAGTCAAGATTTTAGTAATAAGAAATTAGGAAAAAATAAAAATAATTATATTTCTTATATTAATAATGGAAGAGGAAAATCTAGTAAACTTCCTATTAATAATAATCTTATTGATATTAGTAATAAAAAATTGAAAATGTATGATGATTTACAAATGAAAAATAAATTAAAAACTGAAGAATTAGTTAATGAAATGAATAATAAAAATTTTAAAATTAAGAAAAATAAAGAAAAAAAAGTTATGAATGATGATTTTCCTAATGATGATGATGATGAAATTAAAAATTTTGATATTGGAAATGATGAAGATTTTGATGTATAATATTTTTAATTAAAATTCTTTAAAATATTTTATAAATTTTTCATCATAAAATTTTAATATATATAAAAAATAATGAGTGAAAATTTTATTTTTTATTTAAATTTAATTTTTTTAT
>JAJJLH010002216.1:0-33757 GCA_023806865.1 Isotricha sp. YL-2021a | reverse complement strand
TGAGGAAAAATATATTGATATAAATTTGAATTATTTATTTTATACAATAAATTAATTAAAATAAAACAAATAAAAATAATCTTTTATCCTAAATCATATTTTATTTCACCTAAAAAAAGACAATTTTTCAATCAAACATAGCAAAATAAATTCAAAAAAAAAACCTTAAAAAAAACTAAAAAAAAAAATAAAAAACAATAAAAAAAAAAAAAAATTAAAAATAAAAACTAAATAAAAAAAATATATAACCAATATGACCGAAAAAGTAAAACTAATGAAGTTATCGGACTACACTTTAGGAGATACACTAGGAACAGGTTCCTTCGGTCGAGTTCGTTTAGTAAAAAACAAAAAAACAAATGAATACTTTGCTTTAAAAATAATGAAAAAAATTGATATATTAAAATCAAAACAAGCAGATCACATAGCAAACGAAATAAAAATCCTCTCAATGATAAATCATCCATTTGTAACAAAATTTGATGGTTTTACCCAAGATGATAAGTATTTATACATAGCATTAGAATTAGTAAACGGAGGTGAATTATTTACATATTTAAGAGGAGTAGGAAAATTTCCAGTTGATCAAGCTCGTTTTTACATAGCTCAAATAATATCAATTTTTGAATATTTACATAGTAAAGATATAATATATAGAGATTTAAAACCAGAAAATATTTTAATTCATAAAAGTGGTTATTTAAAATTAACAGATTTTGGTTTTGCTAAAATAGTAGAAAATAGAACTTATACTTTATGTGGTACACCTGAATATTTAGCTCCTGAAATTATATTAAATAAAGGACATGGTAAACCTGTTGATTGGTGGACTTGTGGTATTTTATTATATGAAATGATTGCTGGTATTGATCCTTTTAGTGATGATGATCCTATGATGGTTTATCAAAAAATTTTAAAAGGGAAAATTAAATTTCCAAGTGGTTTTGATTCTAATGCAAAAAGTCTTGTTAAACATCTTTTAGAAGGAGATTTAACTAAAAGATATGGAAATTTAAAAGGAGGTGTTAAAGATATTAAAGGACATAGATTTTTTAAAAGTTTTGATTTTGATAAATTACTTGAAATGCAAATTCCTCCTCCTTATGTTCCTAAGGTTAAAGGGGAAAATGATATTTCAAATTTTTCCAGTTATCCTGATTCTGATACGGATACTAAACCTTTGAAGAAATCGGAAGATCCTTTCTTGGATTGGTTTAAATAAGTTTCTCTTATTTATGATTGCTTTTAATTTTTTTTATTTTTTTTGTTTTTTTTGGGTTTTTTTATTGGGTGAAATATATTGTTTTTTTATTTTGAAAGGATTTTTTATTTTTTTTTGGTTTTTTTAAAGAATATAATGATATTAATTTAAAAATTTATTAAATGAATTTTTGTTTTATATTTATTTATTTTTTATTTTTATTATAGTTATTTTAGGATTTTTTAATTTTTATTGATATTTATAATTAAATAAGCACTTTAATTAATTTAATAAAAAAATGTATTCAAAAAGTATTGCTGCTCAAAAACAAAAACACTTAGAATTAGTAAATACAATAAAAAGAGAAAATGTAGAATTAAAAGAACAAATAAATCAAATTTATTTAATGTTACAACAATCAGTTTTATCAAATCATTTAAATAAACAAAATACTTTTTTAGAAAATGATGAAATTGAAGTAGATGAAAAAATAAATTTAGATAAACTAAATGAACTTGAAAAAAAAATTAAATTAGAATCAAATCAACAAAAAAATATAAAAAAAAAAATTAAAGAAATAAAAAATGAAAAAGAACAATTTTTTGACAGAATGAATTATTTAAATAGAGAAGTAGAAAAATATCAAAAATTAATATCAACAAAAAAAAATGAGAAACAAATATTAGAAAAAGAATTAAAGGATTTACAAAAAATACAAATAGTGAATAAAAAAAAACCACAAAAACCAAAAAATATTCCTTTTTTATCATGTTATTTTTATAATGAAAGAAATGTAAAACAAATATTAATTAAAAAAATTGTAAAAAAAGAACCAATAAAAACACAAATTTATTTTTCTAATAATGGATTAGGTGAATGGCCAAAAGATTCAATTTTAAAATGTATAAATGATGATTCTGATATTTATTTTTTAAGTCAAAAATTAACTAAAGAAGAACTTTTATATTCTAAGAATAAAAATAAAGAATATATTCATACTAATATTAATATTATTTTTAAAAATTATAATAAAATTAAAAAAGGATATTATACTTTGAAAATTCAAATGTATAGTGATTTAAAAGGAAAAATTGGAGAAGGATATGGAGAAGTTGTTTTAAATGTTGTTTAAAATAATTTTATGATAATAAACAAAAATGAAATTTAATAAAAATACTTATTAAAATTAAAAAAAATATTTTTTTTATTTTATTTTTTAAAAAAAAATTAAAATTTATTCCTAGCTTGAATAGAAATTTTATTCCTTACAACAGGAGCAGCACTATAAGGTCTCATATTAAAATCATTTCTATTTCCATTATCTTTATTAGGTAATTCAGGATCAATATCTTCTTCAGGTCCATATTCACTATCAGGATTAGAATCAGCTTTTTGTTCTATATAAATATTCCCAATTTCATTTTCTTCTTTTTTATCTAATTTTTTTTCTTCTTCATCATAATTATATTTTTGCCTTATATCACTACATCTAGATTCAATATGTTTAAATAAATCATTCATCCATGTTAAATTTTGTTTTAAATCTGATTCACTTTTATCAGAATTTATTAAATCATGATATATTTGTTTTAATGTTATATCATCATCATTTTTTAAATATTCATCATTAAAATTTTCTTCAAATATTTTATTATTTAATATATCAATTAAACCAGCAATTCCTGTTGTTAAATCAATCATTAATTTTTCTTGTTTTCTTAATTTTTGTCTTACTAATTCACAATTTGCTAAAGTTTTTTCTGCTGTTTTTTCATGATCTTCAATTTCTTTTCTTGTAATTTCATCTTGAGAAGAATATTTTAATTTTTTTAATTCATTTGATAAAATTTCATGTTTATATTTTAAACCATTAAACATTTTTTCCAAATCTTTTTTTTCATTTCTTAAATTTTCTTTAGTTTCTAATAAATTAGAATATTTTTGACATATTTCATTTATATCATCAGCTCCAGTAGTTTCTCTTATTAATTTATCAGCTTCTTCTAAATCTTTTACTTTTTTTTCTAATTCATTTCCTCTATTATAATTAATTTTCTCATCTGAAGAAGTAATAACAACTTCATTTTGTTTTTGTCTTCTTTTTTTTTCTTCCATTTTCTCTTTTTGAATTTCCTTTTGATTTTCTCTTTTATGAGCTTGAATTAATTGTTCAAAATGTTCTTCAAAAGCTTCTTTACTTAATTCAGTATTTTTAACTAATAATTCAGAATAAGTTCTTGCTTGTTTAGAATCTTGTAAAAGTAATTTAAATTCATTTAAATCATGTCCTTTAGCTTTTAAACTTTTTTGAATAGCAGCAATTTGATTATCATATCCTGCTCTTTCTTCTTTTAATCTAGCTAAAATTTGTTCATATGTTCTTCTAATACTCATAGCTTCATTATATTTTATCATAGCTTTATCTAATTTATTTTCTAATAATTTTATTCTTTTAACATAAGGATTATTATCATCAGAAATTAATTTAGCTTCGCTTTTTAATTCATTATATTTTTCACTATTTTTTTTCCATTCTTCTTTTGATTTTAATTTTGCTTGTCTTGCTTGATCATATTTTAATCTGTAATATGTATATTCTGAATTACTTGCACTGTGTGTTCGTCCCGGTGCATATAAACTTGTTTTTTTTAACATGTTTACTTCAGTTCTTAATTTTTCATAATCTTTTTTTAATTTTTCTATCTCTTTTTCATTGTCTTCCTTACGTTTTTGAGTACTGTCTATGTATGCTTGGTTTGAAAATTTTAGTTTGTTGAAGTTTTTAGCAAAGTAGTATAGTTCGTCTTGTTCACTTCCTAGGTTTTGCTCTGACATTTTTTTATTTAAGTTTTATTTTTTTTTTATTTTTTTTAATTTTTTTTTTTATTTTATATTTTGATTAAAATATATGAATTATTTAATTTATTTTTTTTTTCTTTTTTTGGAATTTTTGAAGATATTAATATGTATTTTATTATCTATTTTTATATGCAGTTAATAAGGTATTCTTTTTTATTAATTAAAAAAATGTTTACTTTTTTTAAAGAAGATTATGTTATAAAAAATAAATTGGATTAAAATTTTAGAATTAAAAGTATTATTCTTTTTTTAACTACATATTTATCAATTAATTATTTAGTTTTTTAGTGGAAATTTAAATTTTAAGTATCAAAAGATATTAACAAAATATAATATTAATAACAGTAATGTTTATTTTCGTTTTTAAAATATGAACTTTTAAAAAAGACAATATTTTTATTATAAAAATTTTATATTTATTTATTTTAAGTTATTTCTTCGAATTTAATAAGATTTTAAATGCATTTTACCAAAAATAAGATAATTATCATATAAAAATTATATTAATTTCCATTTATTAATTATCAAGTGAATAATTCAAAATCAAATTAATGAACAAAAAGAATAAATTATCATCTTTTGTAAATTCACAAACTAATATAATTCCAAATAATATTATTCCAAAATTAAAAAATGAATTATATCAAAGTCAACATTCAATTTCTACATCAAATTCTATTTATTCTAATTATATAGAAAATCCTAATAATTTAAATTTATTTTCTTATAATAAAAACTTAGATAGTGATGGTAAAAAATTATTAAATATTCCAATTGATGACTCTTTTTCATCTTTTAAAACAATAGATTATCAAAAAAATAAAAATTATTTTATTGATAATGATTTTGAAAAAAAACAAAAAGTATTTAAAGATTTAAATTCAGAATTAGTAAAAATGAATTATTGTAATCTTATTCAAACTAATTCTATTCAAAGATTAGATTTATCACTTTCTTTTTTAAGTTCTCAAATTGAAACTCTTAAATTACTTAATAAAAAAAGAAAAATAAAATTACAAAATATTTTAGATAAATTTAAAAGTAGTGATAATTAAAATAAATATACTTATCATTGATAATGAATTTAATATGTAAATGTATAATAGATTATTATATTAAATAAACTATTATATAAGATAAATAAATTTTTTTAATTTGATATCTTTTTATCTATAAATAGATAATATCCCAAATAATTTAATATTGTATTATTTTTTCATATTCTCTCAAAAAAATTTAAATCAGATTTCATTTTTTTTATTTTCAATTTTTAATATTCTTTGACTCCTTTTTTCTTTTTATTAACATTATCATTTTTTTCACTTATTATCATATTAATCTATATTGAAACGTAGGTTTTAAATAAAAAAATGCCTGCATTATTATCTTCAAAATAATTATTTAATTAAAAAAAAATCATTTTCAAAAATAAAAAATATTAATCCCAAAAAAAAAATAAAAAATAATATAAAAAATAATATAAAAAATATAAAAAAATATAAATAAAAATGGCATCAACAACATATTATGATGGTTTATTAACAGGAGATCCAATAAAAAAAATCCAAAGTGGAAAATTTGATTTTTCATCTCCAATGCAAGAAAGAGAATTAACATTTACACCAAATAATATGATTCAATATCAAAATCAATTAATGAGAGATTCAGATTGGAGAAAATTAAAAAAAGAAATATCAGAATCAAAAGAAATAACAACAATAATTTTAAGTGGAATTAACATTGATGGAGATGGATTAAAGCAAATTGGTCAAATTATAAATTCAAATTCTCAAATTAAAAATTTAAAAATTGAATGGAATTATTTAGATGAATATCCAGAAGAATTTGATTTTTTTTGTGAATGTGTTACTAGAAGTTCTTTAATTTATTTATCATTAAATAATAATAAAATAAATTCAACTTTATCAAGATCACTTCAAAAAATAATTTTATATGCTAAAAATTTACAATTTTTTGATTTAAGATGGAATGAAATTGGAAATGAAGGAGCAAAATTAATTGTTTCTTGTTTAGGGAATAATAAAACTTTATTAGAATTAAATTTAATTGGTAATAAAATTAATGGTGATACTTTAAGAGATGTAAATGAACATATGATTAGAAATAAAGATTTTCAAAGTTATTTATATTCTCCTGATAATGTTGATGGGAAATTAAAAACTGGAAAAAAAGAAACTAATGTTTTAAGCGATATTGATAGTACTATTCCTTTGAAAATTATTGAAAAAGAAAAATCTATTTCTAATGAATTTAAAAGTAGATATGATGTTCAATTAATTGAAAATGCTAAGTTAGAAAAACAAAATAAAGAATTGGAAAAATTATTAGAATTAGAAAGAGTTAAATTAAATGAAATGAAAAAAAATTTTGATGATAGTGTAAATATTGAATCTACTAATAGAAAAAAAGCTGAAGATTTAATTATGACTTTAAAAGAAGAAAATTCAAAATTAAAAATTGAAAATGAAAATTTGAGAAATGAATTAGAAACTAATAAAGAAGAATATGAAAAGGAAAAAAATAGTTTAAATGATATTATTAATCAATTAAAAGGAAGTTTAGATAGAAAAGACGCTGAATATATTGAAAAATATAATCTTTTAAATAATGAATATCAAAAAATAAATAAAACTTTAAATAATTCTATTTCAAAAATGGTAAATGAAAGTGAAAATTTAAAAAAAGATTTTAATTTAAGAAATAAAAATTCATATGATGAATTTGATACAAAATTAAGAGAATATGAAGATCAAATTCAAAAATTAAAAGAACTTAATATGCAATTACAAAATGAAAAAAGTGAATTAAATAAAAATTTTTTAGATCAAAAATTAACTTTAGATTTACAATATAAAAATAGAGAAGCAAGAATATTAGAAGATGAAAAAAAAAAACATTTAATTGATAGTGAAAATTTAAAAAAGAGAATTAAAACTTTAGAAAATACAAAAGAAGATCTTGAAAATAAATTAAATTTAAAAAAAGGGACAAATCAAATTTTAAAATCAAATCCAAAAGAAAATGAATTTGTAAAAAATGAAAGTAGAATTAATGAATTGTCAATTGAAAATGGACAATTAATAAAAGAAAATAAAGATTTAAATAGTCAAATTAGAGAAAAAGAAATTGAATTAGCAACTTATGAAAGTAAACTTAATCAATTAAATAATAAAATGAAAGATATGGAAAAATTAAAAGAGAATTTAAATAATAATTTTAAAATTAATATGTCAAAAAAAGAAAATGAATTTAAGAAAGAAAAAGATAATTTTGAAAGGGAGAAAACTAAATTAAATGAAAGAATTACTGAACTTGAAAATGAAGTTGAAATTTTAAAAAATAGATTAGATTCAATTAAAGAAAAAAGAGATTTAATAAAAGACCAAATGAAAAGGTCTCTTTTAAATTATGTAGACAATAATAAAATTTAATTTTTTTTTTTTATTTAAACCATTTTTAGATTAATAAAAATTAAAAAAATAAAAAATAAAATTTTAATTTCATATAAATAATAAAATGTTAGACACAATAAAAACTCAAAATAAAAATGAAATAAACGACCCATCATATAATGAATTATCAGAATCACTTCATAAAAAAAGAGAATCCCTTCTTTCAATAAAAACATCAAAAACAATGAAATTAAAATTAAATGATGATGAATTATTATCAAAAAATTCAAAAAGAAATTCATTATTATCATTTAATCAATCTCAACCAATTAAAAGAACATTTACAGAATCAAATAATAGTATTAATTCAAAAGCATATAATATTCCTTTTAAAGAAAATAATACACATAATGTTATTTTGACTGATATGAATCAACCTTCTCATTGTAAAATAAATTTATTATTTGGTGATGAAAATGAATATAATGAAAAAATAAAAGAAAGAGATGAATTAATTGAAAATATTAAAAAATTAGAAGATAAAATTAATAATTCAAATGAAAAAATGGATTTGATTAAAAATAATATTAGTCAAATGAGTGAAAATAATTTTAAAATTGTTTCTGAAAGAAAAAATGAACAAAGAAAACATGAATTGACTTTAAAACAAATTCCAATTACTAGAAATGATATTAAAAATATTAAACAAAAAATTGAACAGAATGGAAAAGAAAAAATATTATTTAATGCTGAAATGATAAAAATTAAAAAAGAAATAGAAACAATTGATGAAAGAACAAAAATTTTAAAAGGAAAAATTGAAAAACAAATTAAAGAAAATACAAAAATTCAACATCAATTAAAATTACAAAAAGATAAAAATAATGAATTAAAAGCAATTTTAAATCCTTATCAAGTTGAAGCTACTCAATTTATTAAAGATATTACTGAATTAATTCCTCATAAAGAAAAAGATGTTAAAATTATTTCAAATACTTTAGCATAAGTTTTTTTTAAATGTTTTTATAGGTTTTTATTTATTTATTTTATTAAATATAAAAATGTTATTTTGTTTTTTTTTCATTTTTTATATTTGTTATTTTAATATTTAAATTGTTTATTAATATAATTTTGAAATTTACATATTTTATTTTTTATTAAAATTTCATTTTACGAACCAATTCCAATTTTAATTGTTAAATTTTCAACATCTTCTTTAATTTTTTTAATATTTTCATCATATTTTCCATCAATTCTCTTTTCAGATTCTAAAATATATTCTTGAATCCTCCCATCAATAAGAGTATTTTGTTCTTTAAACTTTTCATCAAGTTGATTATTAATAATTTCAACTTTACTATTAATTAATTCAGTTAATTTATCATAATTTTCTTTATCTTTAATTAAATTTTTCTGTGTCATTTCATCAAATTTTAAATTCATATTATTAGTTAAAATAACTTCATAATTACTTAAATTATCTTTAAAAGGAGTAATATTTTCAGATACAATTTTTTCAACATATTCTCTTATTAAAACTGCATTTGCATCATTATTTTTATTAATATCACCTTTAACATTATTTACTGCAGTTGTTGCAATATGATTATTAATATCTTTAATTTGTTCATCTATATCATTAAATTTTTTTGTATTTGTATCATTTTGAATTCTAAAATCATTATTTATTTTTTCTATTTCTTCATTTATTTTTTTTGTTAAATTTTCTATTATTTCCTTTTCTTTTTTATCAATTAATTCATTATTTTCTTTCATATATTTATCTAAAGTTGATGATAATAAATCTAATTTATTAAAATAATCTTGTAAGATTTCTTTATTATTTTCTAATGTTTTTTCAATTGAATTTATTTGTTCTTTAAATGAATTTTCCATTTCTGAATATTTTTCTTTTTCTTCTTGTAAATTAGTTTTAATTGTTATTAAATTTTCTTCATATATTTTATTATCTTTTTCCATTTTAACATCAACTTTAGTTAATCCAGCTTCAATTAAAGATCTAATTGATTTTAATTCAATATTATATTTTTCATTATGTTTCATAATTAAATCATTAAAAGTAGACATATAATCTTTATTTAATTCAATTATATTTTTTTCAGTTTCTAATTGAGTTTTTTCTAATTTTGTTATTTTTTCTTCATTTCTATTAAAAATTTGTAACATTTCATTTCTTAAATCATTAATCATACTTTTTCTAAAATCACTTTCATCTTTTAAATTCTTATCTGTTATTCCTATTAAATTTTTAACTTGAGCAAATTGTGCTTGTAATCTATTTTCTTTTGATTCATCCATTTTAATTAAATCATTCTGTTGTTGTAATCTTAATTCCATTGATTCTTTTTGTACATTTTTTATTTTTTCTAAAGTAAATTTTTGATAATTTTCATTTTCTTTTGTTAATTCATCAATTTTTAAATTTATATCTGAATAATTTCTTGATAAATCATTTAATTTATTTTCATTTATTTTATTAAAATTGTATAATGTACTTTTTAAATCATTATAATCAATCATTTTTACACAACTGTCAATTTGTTTTTGAAAATCATTTATAAAATTATTTGTTTTATCATTTAATTGAATATAATTATTAAAACTTAATAAAACTTCTGTTAATTTATTATCATGTTCATTTAATTTTAAATTATTTAAACGAATTATTTCAGATTGTTCACTTATAATTTTATTATATTCTATAATTTTATCTTGCATTTCATTTTGATTTTGAAATGATTTTGAAAGTAAATTTTTTAAATTTTGAATTTCTTTATAAACATCATTTCCAAAACTAAAAGTATTATTACTATTATTGTTATTATTATAAAAAGAAGTATTATTAAAAGGATTTGATGACATTGGTCTTTGTAAAGTTTGGTTATTAATAATATTATTTTCAGGATTACCATTTCTTCTAATTGGAGTATAATTAAATGGTAATCTTGAATTTTGAGTTGAAGAAAATGAAGACATATTTGTTGTATTTGTATTTGAGAAATTATTTGTATTTGCTAATCCATTTTCTCTATTCATTTTTTCAATTTCTAAATATTTTTTATAATCACGGAGATTATCCCCTAATATTAAATTTGATCCACTTGCAAATGGACGATTTTGATTTAATTCATTCATTATTAATTATTGAATTTTTTAATTTTATTTTAATTTTATAAATATATTAAAACGAATTATATAATCATTGACATTTATTTAATAATAAACATAAATCAAAAAATACAAAAAAAAAATCAATTACAGAATATGAATAAACCATAATATATAAATTCTAAAACCTTTTCTTCAAAATAAAAAAAAAAACAAAAAAAATATAAAAACATCAAATCACTTTTAATATAAAAAAATAAAAGAATAAAACATAAAATCATAAAATTTAAAATTTAAAAATATTTAATAATAGGACAAATACCCCGAAAACATAAAAAACCTAAATTTCCCTTTAAAGAAAATATGGAACAATACTTTTCGGAGGTAAACTATTAGAGCTTTCAGGAACAGCATTAAACAAATCAAATTTCCTTTCTAAGTTCGGACCTAATTTCAAAATGGAAGCTTTATTCCCACATCTATAACAATAATTAGGAGCAGACCATACAGTAACAAGATTTTGATCTCTAAACCAATATTTAAATCCTTCATTAACTAATTGATGAGCTCTACAAACAAGTTCAATATCATTAATTCTATTAAATTCACTAACAACTTTCCATCCAAAAATATAACCAGCACCACGACATGAAACAATCCAAGTTTCAATATCATCAGGGTCACTCCACATTAAATCACAGAAAGCACCTTCATGTGGAATTTCTTGTTTACGATTAAGAAGTCTAATTTGATCAATTGTACTAATTAATGGAGATAAACCACCATGAATACAGAAAATTTTCCCTTCGATAATAGCACCAATTGGTAAATAATCAAATAAATCATTAAAATATCTCCATGGATTAGCATTACCATATTTTCTAGAAATTTCCTCATAGAAACCATAAGAAAAGCAAATTTGACGTGATTCATGATTTCCTCTAAGTAATGTTATATGACCTGGATATTTTAATTTTAAACATAATAAAAGTTCTAATGTTTCTACACTGTTGTATCCTCTATCAACGTAATCACCCATGAATACATATTTTGAATTTGGAATTTGACCTCCTGTACGAAATAATTCTAGTAAGTCATAAAATTGACCATGGATATCACCACATACTGTTACTGGAGCTGATACTGGTTGAACATTACTTTCTTCCATTAAGATTTCTTTTGTTTTGTCACATAGGAGTTTTAAGTCATGCTCTGAGAGACATTTACATTCTTTTAAGGATTCTAACCATTTATCTTCCATTTTAGATTTTTATATGTTTTTTTTTGGATTTTTTTGGGTTTTTATTTTTTTTTTTTTGTTATTTTTTTTTTTTTTTATTTTGATTTTTTTTTGTTTTTTTTGAGTTTGGTTTTTAAAGTTTTTTGAAATAGTTTTTTTTATTTTTTTTTTAATTTAATTGGGTTTTTAAAATAAATTTTTCATAAAAAATAATATTTTATTAATTAAAAAATAAATAACATAATATATATATTATAAATATGACAGAAGAAGATAAATTAATTAAACAATTAAGTCTATTATTATATCCTGAAAATTTAGAACAATTTAGTAAAGTAACTACAATATTAAATGAAGATTTCACATTTAAAGTAGATGAATTATATTCTTTAAAAGAAATACAAAAAATAACTCCAACAAAAGAATCATTATTAATAGCATTAAACACATTATCCTTATCAAAAAATCCAATAATTGCATTTATACCTTCAAAAAATGAAGGAAAAATATTATTAAATGAAAAATTGATAGTATACACATTTATAAATATCCCATCAAATTATACAGAAAATAAAGTAAAAGATTTTTTACAAATAAAAGATGATGAAATAATTCGTTTATATAAACAAAGTTTATTTTGGGTTTTAGCATGTGATAATGACATAATAAATGATAAATTAGATAAATTAATAAAAACATTAAAAGTAGATGATAATAAAAATATAAAATGTAATATATCATCAAGTACAATGTTAAAAAATGCAATTGGTAAAATGATACAAAAATTTTCTTATTCAAAAGAAACAAATGAATTAAGTGTTAAAAATGAGAAAAAATTTGAAAAAGAAAAAGAAGATGATAGTATGAGTTGGAGAAAAAAAAGTGATTTTAGTGATATAAGTAATTCTAGTAGTTCTTATGGTTATGGGAATGAAAATCATAATTATCATAAAAGAAGACAAAGATTTAAAAGTGATCCTAATGAAAATTATCATAATAAAAAAAGAGATTATTGGAATAGTAATAATAATAAAAAATATGATAATAAAGGAAAAAATGAAGAAATTCAAATTCAATTAGAAAAAATTAATTATTCACTTATTATAAAAAATTCATATTCAAATAAAGAAATTGTTGATTATTTTGAAAAAGTTAAAAATGATTTTAAATTTGATAAATGTAAATTTAAAAATTATGTTGATGAAATTATGAGTGAGAATATGAAAAATTTGGAAATTCAAGAAAGAGAAAATTTGGATAATGTTATTCCAAAAAATAATCCTTTATTGAATTTTAAAGTAAAAAAATAAACAAATTTCATTAAATTTGAAATATATAAAAATTATAAATTTTTATTAGAGTAAATATATTATTATTAAATGAATAAACAAATATAAAATTTGAGTTATTAACAAATATTTTTAATATTAAAAATAATTTAATTAATTTGACTAATAATAATTTCATGTCAGAATATGAAAAATATGAAAATGAACCAATAATAACAAAATTCCAAAAATTACTTCCAGAATTATCATCAAGGAATATAAATCAAGGACAAAATTTAAAAGATAAAATTCAAGTAAATTCCTTTTTTCAAAAAAGAGAAAAAAAAGCATGGAAAAATGTAATGGGAATAATAGATTTATCTCAAAATAGAAGACTTTCATTTAAAAATGGAAATATTTTTAAAGATATTTTATCACGTTCAACAAATGAAATAGAAAAAATGAGTAATAAAATATTAGAAGATAAATTATATAGTCATGTATTAGAATTTAATCATGAAAAAAAATTATTAAAAGAACATGCAGGAGCCGAAAATGTTAAAAGAGTAAAAAAGATATTAACAACAATAAATAAAACATCAAATTTAAATAAAAATAATGAAAAAATTAATAATAATATAAAACCACTATCTCAAGATGATTTCTCAATAGCAAAATCAATTATAGATACAAAAATTTTAAATGAACAAAAAAAATTTCAAAATAGTATTATTGCATATCAAAAACAATTAAACTATATGAAAAATACAACAAAACCAAATAGAAAAATGTATAATGAATATAGTCTACCAAATTTAAATTTATTAACTTATACAAAATATATTGAACCTCAATTTAAAGAAGATAAAGAAACAACAAGTGTGAATAAAATAAATAAATATATTATTAAAAGGGAAATGACTTTACCAAGAAAAAGATTATTAAAAAAATCTTCTTCTGTAGAATATTTAATAAGAAATCAATCAATTTATCCACAAGGAACTTTTGGTATTTTTCCTTTAAATAAAGATGATTATTGTGATACTGTTCAATTACTTAATAAAGAAGTTTTAAATAATTTTTTTTTGTCTATTAAGTTAGATAATCATATTCATAAAATTGATTCTCTGATCATTGAAAAATTACCTAATTTGAATGATTATGAAAAAATTTTAATTAATAATAAAAAAAATAAATATTTAAAAAAAAAAAGCATAAAAATAAAAGAAATTAAAAAAAGAGATAATGAAAATAATAAAGAATTAAACTTTGAAAAAGTATGTTATCCTATTGTTGAAGATTTGAAAAATTTTATTAAAGAACAACCAAATATATTTAGAAATCATATTGAAGAAATAACAAAAAATCATAATAATGATAATGATATTAATGAAACTGATTTGTTACCAAGTTTAGAAATTAAAAATAAAATCAAGATTAATAAAACGAATTCTACTAGTGTTGATATTTATGATAAAAGTAAATTTACAAATAATGATATTAATGAAGGTAAAGTTTATTATAAAAAAAAATTACCTTATACATTTTTAATTAGAAATGTTAAGTCAAAATTATATAATAAACTTGAAAAAGAAGATTAAAATTTTTTTAAAAAATATTTTATATTATTATTAAAAAAAATATTATTATATAAGTATTATATTTAAATTCGAGAAAAAAAATATATAATAAATTATTTTTTAAATATTAATTTAAAAAATATAAATAAGAAAAAAAATTAATTAACAGGAGAATATTCTAAATTAAAATCAATTCCTTCAGTTCCTTTCCCATCAGCAAGTAAATAAAAATGTAAAAAAAACTCATCACTTCCACTATTAACAATTTTTTCAATTTTATTTTTTTTTCCTCCAAAAATTAATCCTCCATTATCATTAAAAGTTAAACAAACCTTATAATTAATATTTCCTTTATTAACACAACCAATACTAATAATATTACTAAATTTACTTTGATATTGAATAACAGAAATTTCTTTTTTTTTTTTAATTTCCTCCCCTAAACTTTTCAAAATAATTTTATCAACTTTACTATTTAAATCAGTATTAATTGCATCTCTTACATTAACATTAATAGGAGAATCTGAATGAAAAGTTATCATAAAATTTCTAGAACGAATTGGATATAATTCATTATCATATCCTAATAATTTTAACCAATTTCTTATTTTTTGTTCTCCATCTTCACTTTTAAAATTATCTTCAAAATAATCAATAAAACCTTTTTCAGTTAAACCACCTTCATGTGATTGATAAATATTTAAAATATTTTCTTCAAATTCTTTTTCAGAAATTGAATCTTTATTAATTGCTTCATGAAAACCTTTAAATTCAATATAACCTAATTTTCTATTTAATAATAAATCAAATTTTTTAAAAATATCTTTAATTGTATTAATAAAAACATTTGAAAATACTTTTTCTTCATAATTAAAAATTGGAGTATTTTCTGGTATTGGTTTATCAAATGGTCTTCCAAATAAACAACCACTTGTTCTTGGTAAAATAATATATTGTCCTGGTGGTAAATTTAATTCAGTTTGTATATTTGAAGTAATTGAAAAATCTAAAGTTTGTAAATGAGAAATTTCATTTTTTTGAATATCTTGTTTTAATATTGTTAATGAAATATCCATTAATTGTTTTCTTGTATCATATTCTTTAAATTTATCTTCATCTTGAAATAAACTTATTATTATATTTGTTGTTTTTTCTAATTGAATACAATAATACCATTTTGATAATATTACTTCTATTAAATTTTCTGATTCTTTTAATGATACGAATTTACCTCTTATTCTAACTTCATCCCAATTTTTAGCATAACAAACTGCAAATGAGGAAAATTCTTTTAAAAAATCATCAAATTTTAATATTAATGTTCCACCTAAATTTATTTCATTTTCAATATATGGATTTTCTTTTATAAAATTTTCCTCATAAGCTTGTACAGCTTTATCCTTTGTTCCATCATACCAAACTTTTCTTAAAGTAATTAAATTTTCTTTATATTTATTTTTAACATCAATAATAGTATAACCAAAATTAGGAATAGTTAACATATCATCTTCTAAAATTTCATTATTATTATTATTTTCATCACCTTCAACATAAACAATTTTACTAACAGCAACAGTTAAATATTTTTTATCAACAACAAAATTTTTCAATTTTTTAATTAACTTTTCTTTATCACTAATTCTCAATTCATCTTCAATAGAAAAAAATAAAGTAGGACAACCAGTTAAAACCATAAGAAAATCAGCAATATTAACATTAGTTAAATTATAATAACAATCATAAACTTTAGCCATAGCTTTTTCTAAAATTAAAATCCATAATTCATTACTTTGACTTCTACTAACTAAAGGAGGACTTAAAGGAATACAAGGAAATAAATCATCAATTACTATAGTAATCCATTCACCAGCAACACATAATTTAATTTGATAAATACCAAAATTATTATATTTTTCACTTTTAAATAATCTCTTTATTAAATTATATTTTTCAGCTAAAGCACTAAATGCACTTGCAAGATGATTATCAGGTAATAAACCTTGATGTATATCATTTGGTTCTGGTTCTCCATTATTATTAAAAACTCTTAATTCTTTTTCTGAATTATTTTCTGTTATTAAGTCATTTGTTATAAAATCTTCAGGTCGTCTCCAATGAATTATATAATCTAAATATTCATTCATTGTATTATCATATTTTCCTATTACAATTTCGTCACTCGGAAGAAAATCTAAATCTATAAATTTTATATTTTGATTTTTTAATTCTGTATTTATTTCTTCTAATGTTAAATGCTCAAATGGGATTTTTGATAAGAAATTTTTATTATCATTAATATTTTTTTCTAATAATTTTTCATCTTTTTGAATGTAATTATATTGAATTGATTTATCTGGAACATTCATTGTTAATTTAAATTTACTTTTTAATTTCCAATTATTTTTTAATATTACTTTTGCAACTTCTTTTGTTTCAAAAGGTAAAATTCTATTTATTGTTTTTAATTCATTATCTATTTTATTTTCTAATTCAATATTATCTGATTGATCTAAATGAACTTCAAAATCTACTACACTCATTGTTGTTAATTCTACTTTCCATATAAATATTCCTACAACGTCACTGTTGTTTGATACTTTTTTATATTCTTTATATAAAATTACCCCAGGGGCTAATTCTTTTTTTTCTACTTGATCTTCTAAGTCATTATCTCTATTTTGAGATGAAGACATTTTTTTTTTATATGTTTAAAATTTAAATTAAAAAAATTAATTAAAATTTAATGCTGTTTTTTTTATTTTTTTTTATTTTTATTTTTTTAATTAAAAAAAAATTTTTTTTATTTATATAGTATAATAAAAATTTAATTATAATTTTTTAAAAAATTAAATTCTTGGTTAAAAATATTTCCAAAAAACAAATGATTAATAACAATAATTACAGAGTGTGCCAAAAATTTATATTTAAAATTGTTATATAAATTACTATTAAACTTAAAAAAACCCTTATTTATGAATATTTTTATTAGTGAAAAGGTAAGCATATTTATTATTTGCAATTCTTCTAGAAATTGAATTCAAATTTGAATCAGTATTAGTAAGAGTTCGATTAAATGAAATAGGAATTTCTTTAATTTGATATGAAGAAACAATACTTCCTCCTCTTAATTTTAAATTAACATAATTCCTATTATTATAACTATTATAATTTGTATTATTATTTGAAGTAAAACTTGAATTAATATTACTACTTGAATTATTATTTGAATTATTTCCTGAATTTGATAGGAATGTTTTAGTTGAATATGATTCTATTAAAGTTGATGAATTTCTTTCTCTAGACAATATATTATTAATATTATTATTGTTATTATTGCTATTTATATATTGTGTATTTGTATTTATTCTTCCACTACTTGAATAAATTTCTCTTCTTGGATAAGATGAATTTTGTGATATTCTTTTTTCATTATTGAAAATATGTGGTATTGATAATTTAGATATATTTGTTAATGATTGATTAGTTGTAATATTTTTAACAATAATATTTTTGTAATTATAATTATCATTATAATAATATTTATTTTGAGAATTAATTTTAATAAATTCATTATTATTATTATTTGTTTTATGTGATTTAAGTGAAATAGATAAATCAGAAGTTTCTGCAGTATCATGTAAATTAATTGAATTTTCTCTATTTTTATATGGTATTGTAATATCTAAAGAAATTCTTTCTTTTCTTTTTTGAGAATATTCTTTTTCTCTATTATCCAATGGTGACATTCTAGTTTTATAATAAATTGTCTTTGTATCATTTTCAATACCATTTCTTATATTATTACTAATATTATTATATGGATATATTATTTTTTTTGTACCTGTTAATATATTTGATGTACTACATGAATTTGTATGATATAAATAATTTTCCATTTCAATTTTTTTTCTTTCTTTTTTTAATTGTTCATTCTTTTCAATAATTTTTTTTTTTTCTTCATTAAAATTTCTTACAAAATTATAAGCATCATTAAATTTAGATTCATAAATTCCAAAAATTTTTTCAAAAACATAATGCCATTTACTTAATTTATAACTTTCTCTAGCAAAAGCAATACAAGCACATGCTAATTCTAAAGGATGAAATTTTAAATAATCAGCATTTAAACTAATTAACTCACTTAAAATATCATAAGGTTTCATATAAATAGAACAAGAAATACTTTTTTTTTTAGTATCATTTTCATCAGTATTAAAAACAATACCATTTAATAAAAAAATATTTAAAAAATTAATTGGTTGTGGAAAAGATAAATGATATTCTAATTTTTTTAAACAAATACTTTCAATTTCAATAATTTCCTTTAATGAAATTCTTCTATTTAAAATATATTTTAAATAACTTTGCATTGGAGGAAGTTTACCATCAATTTCAATAAATTTTGTTCCTAATAATAAACAACCAAAACCTAATTTATCAATATTTAGATTTATTTTTTTTGCTAATAATTGATCCATTAAATAAACAGTATAAAAATATGATGTTATATTTAAATTATATTTTTTTTTAAAATTTTTTATTTGATATACTATTTTTGAACGATTATCTTGTTCATTTGGTTTTAAATTTACAATCTTTGGGATTGATGGAAACTTTTTTGAAACTAAAAGAAGATTTTTAAATATATCAAATGGAACTACATCTTTTGGTATATTGTATCTTTTTGGTTTTAGAGAATATGTTAATTGAGATTGTCTTTGATTTATTGAACTTGATGAATTTCTTTGAAAAATACTTGTTGTTGTATAACTTTTTCTTTGATTTAGATTAAATGAGTTTTTCATTTTTTTTAATTCTTTTTGTTAAATTAATAAATTTAATTATTTATACATAAAATTTGATTTTTTTCAAATAAATGTATAATTACATTAAGTAAAGTTTATATTAATTTTTATTTCATAAATGAAATTATAAATTTTGATTGTTTTTTCCATTTAATTAAATTATATAAAATACAAATTTTATAATCTTAAAAATAATTTTTAATACCTTAATATAAAATTAAATCAATAAAAGAAAAATTTAAAAAAAAATAAATATTAAATTCTAATCAAAATAAATAAATTCATGTTAGAAAAGGATAATCCTCATATTAATTATAGTAATTCATCAATGAATAAAGAAAAATCATTAGAAATTAAAGAAAAAAGAAAAATAATGAACACCCTTATAAAAAACTTATCATCAATGCGAGGAAGTACATATGAAGAACTAGTAAAATTTGTAAGTGATTATTTAAAAAATAAATCAAAAGATATATGTGAAATATATGATGAAGCAAAAAATACTTTAGGTCATTTTTTAACAAATGAAGAAAAAGATGAATATTTAAAAATAATAATAGATTCATATTATTTATTATTACATAATAAAGAAAAATTTTTTAATTGGTTTATGTTAGAAAATAATGAAAATTTAACAATATTAGATATAGCATGTCAAAAAGGAAATAAAAAAATAATAAAATATTTATTTAGTATCTTATCAAAAACTGATGAATCAATATTTCATTTAACAGAAAAGAGAAATTCAATATTTCATAGTTCAGCAAAAGCAAATCAATGTTACCCAATAATTTTTTTTTATGAAAAATTACAAAAATTTTTTCCTCAAATAAAAATAATTGATGTAAGTAATGAATATAATATTACACCATTACATTATGCATGTTATTCTAAATCAAAAAATGTTGTTGATTTATTATTAGATTTAGGAGCTGATATTAATGCAAAAGATATTGATGGTAAAAGTATATTAAATTATGCAGTTGTGTCTGGTTCAGAAAGAATTGTTAAAAAATTATTATTTAGAGGAGCTGATAAAGAAATTAAAGATAATAATGGAAAAAAATGTATTGATGTTGCTTTTGAAAAAAATTATTTTGATATTGTTAATTTATTAAAAAATCAAAATTGTTTTGCCAGGAATTTTTGTGGGAAAATTGAATATGGGAATTTAAGAGGAATTAGACATGATTATACTTTAATTTATTCTTTTTTGGTTTATATTATTTTTATACTTGTTTTTGTCATTAGATTTTATATTTCTTTGAATTCTAATCATATTTATGATGAGAATTATTTTTTTACTGAGAAAAATAATATATTAACTGATAGAATTTATTTAGTGGGATTTATATTTTTTTGCATAGCTATTTTTACTTTTTTAATTACACTATTGTATACTTGTTATTTTCTATGTTGTCAAAAGAGAAAAAAGAAAAAAAATTATAAAAAGAAAAGTTTGATTTCTTTATTTGAAGATAATCCAAAATATAACATATGTGTTATATGTAAAAGGATAATGAAAGATGATACTGTTCATTGTATAGTTTGTGGTTTTTGTATTGATAATTGGGATCATCATTGTTTTTGGTTAAATACTTGTATACATAAAGGAACAAAAAAAAAATTTAAATTATTTTTTATTAGTATTATATCTACTTTAGTATTTAATATGTTTTTTGGTTTTTTTTTAATTATTTATTCTTTTACAGGTAATAATGAAGAAATTATAAAAATTTTTTTTGGAGATTTAATAAAAACAAAAAGTGTTTTAGTATTTAAAATTATGAGTATAATTTATACAATTATATTTTGTTTTCCTTTAATAATGAATATATTAATTCCTTGTTGTAAAAAAAATAAACCCGAAAAAAAAAAAGAAGAAACAAATTTATCAGATTTCGAAACTCAATTCCTAAACCCATCAAGCGATTCAATAGAAACCTCATAATATATATATAAAAATATTAATACCTAATATATAAATAATTAACAAATATAAATAAAAAAAAATAATAAAATTACTCAAAAAATCAATTTTTATTCAAAAATAAAAAAAAATAAAAAAAAAAACTTAAAACTTAAAACTTAAAAATTAAAAAAAAAAAAACAAAAAAAAAAAAAAAAAAAAAAAAAAAAAAATGAGTAATAAAAAAGAAAAAAAAAAGGACCAAAACCCAAATAAAGAAAATTATTATGTTTCCCTAAGTCAAAAAATATTTAAAGAGCAAAACCGTGTTCGTACAGATCCATCATCCTACATAGAAAAATTAGAGAGAGCAAAGAATTTTTTCCGTGACAAAATATTTCGTCACCCAGCAGAGATTCCAATAGAAACATACGAAGGAATAGATGGAATAACAAATGCAATAAATTTCCTAAAAACCCAAGAACCATTATCAGAATTAAAATATTCAGAAGAATTATCAAATGCTGCAAAAGATCATGCAACTGATATAGGATCAAAAGGATTATCATCACATGAAGGTAGTGATGGAAATGGAATATGTGAACGTGTTGAAAAATATATTGAATGGGATGGTGCTATTGCTGAAAATTTAGATTTTTGTTATAAATTTGCTGAAAATATTGTTATGAATTTAATCATTGATGATGGCTCTAAAGAAAAACATCAAAGAAGTCATTTATTTAATAAAGATTTTAATTTTTGTGGTGTTGGATGTGATAAACATAAAAGTTTTAAAATTTGCTCTGTTATTATTTATGCTAAAGGATTACATTCTATTGGTGAAGAACCACCTGATATTGTTAATTCTGTTCAGGATTATATTGAAAAAACTATGGGGAAGGAAAGGAAAATTAAAAATGCTTTTCAAAATGAAGATCCTGATGCTCCTGATAATACTGTTAGTGTTAAAATTGTTAAGTTGAATAAAGTTATTAATGGAAAGGAAAGACATATTACTAGGAAAATTTATGTTTTGGATGATGGGAAACAACATATTGTTGAAATTGAAGATAAGGAATAAATTTTTTGGGGTTTTGATATTGGATTTTTTATTTTTTATTTTTTATTTTTTTTGATTGCTTTTATTTAATTTAATTTTTTTTTGAGATTATTTGTTTTTTTTTAAATTGTTTTATTTTTATTTTTTTTAGTAATGAATTATGAAAGAATTTTTTTAATACGTGTTTAAATTTTAAATTTTGAAAATAATTATTTAATAATAGATAATATAATAATATAAATCTTATATTAAAAATAAAAAAAAATATATTTAAAAAATGGAATCTCAAATAGAAAATAAAGAATATTCAAATATATTATTATATCCATGTCCAATAGAAAAATATTCAGAATACTTTATCACAGTATCATCAATAAATTCTGAAGAATCATTTTTATCAATATATAAATTAACAAGTCAAATTGAAGAAAATAATATAAAACAAATAAAAAAAATACCAATATCAGAAAAATTCACTTCAGTATCATGGACATCATATAAAAGTGAAACAAAAGAAAATTCATTTGGTTTTTTAATAGGAGGTCATTCAAATGGTTCAATTTCATTATGGAATATAGAAACAATATTAAATAATTTAGATGAAAATCCAGAAGAAAATTTAGGTTGTATTTATAATGAAAATTTATTTTCTAAATCAATAAATGTTATTTCAGTTAATAATGAAAAAAATAATTTATTTGCCATTGGTAATGATAATATATCAATTTTATCAATTGATGAAAAATATTCTTGTTCTATTATTTTAAATTGTGAAATAGAAAATCAAAAAAATGAAGAATTTATTTCTTTAAATTGGAATCCAAAAGTAAATTATATTTTAGCATCTGGAACAAATAAAGGAATGACATATATTTTTGATATGAAAAAAAAAAAATTATTTTTATCAATTTCTGAACAATCACTTTTAAATAATAATGATGAAAATGAAAATGAAAAAGAAAATTTAAAAACAAATTTAATTTGGTATAATGATGGGGCACAAATTATTATTTCATATGAAGATTCAGAATATAATTATATGTTACAATATCATATGAAACAATCAAAAATTCCTTCTGCTTTATTTGAAAATGGACATAATAATACTATTTTATTTTTAGATAAAAATAAATATGATAAAAATTTTTTACTTACTTTAGGAAAAGATAATTTTGTTATTTGTTGGAATTTAAAAAGTAAAAAAATAATTGATAAAGTAAAATTAAAATGTGATTCTTTAAAAGTTTTTTGGTGTGGTAAAGTAAAAGATTGTTTTATTTATTTAGGTAAAGATAATCAAATTTATTATGATAGGATTAATTTTACTAAAGATAATAATTTAAATAATTTATTTGAAAATAATAATATTCCTAATTGGATGTTTCCAATTGGAGGTTTGTCTTTTTCTTTTGATGGTAAATTATATAAATTTTCAAGAAAAGAAAATAATATTATTAAAATATCAAAATTAAAAAAAGATATTGATATGAATAATAGAATAAAAAATTTCTGTTCTAAAATTGATAATAATGAATCAATAACTTCACTTTTAGAAGAGAAAATTAATTCAAATTTAAAACATGATAAACATACAAATAAAACTTTATTTTATATTTCATTAAAGGGAATTTTAACAAATGATGAAAAATTAATATTTAATGAAATGGGATTAGATAAAGAAAAATTATTAAAAGAAATAGATAAATCATTAGGAAAAAAAAATAAAAAAGAAAAAATACCTCAATCATATATTCCAATAATTGATGATGATGAAAATGAAAATGTTGAATCAATTTTTGATAATGAGCCAATTCAAACAATAAAAAAAACATTTTCATTAAATGAAGATGAAGAAGAAGAAAAAATAATAAATGAAAATTATCAAAGAAATACAAATTGGAATGTTGGAAATGAAAAATTAATAAAAAATAGTTTATTATTAGGAGAATTAGAAAGTGCAGTTGAATTATTATTTAAAAATGAAAGATATTCTGAAGGATTAATTATTGCTTCTTTAGATAATAATTTATTTAAAAAAGCAAAAGAAGATTATTTTAAATTTAATAAAGATTTATTTGTTAAAAAATTTTTCCCTGCCATTATTGATAAAAATTTTGAATTAATGCTTAAATTTGGATTAAATGAATGGAAAGAATATTTATTTTATGCTAAAAATAATTTAGATAAAAATCAATTTGAAAATTTTTCTGAAAAATTAGGAGATAAATTACATTTATTTAGTAAGAAAGATATTTATCCTTCTTTAATTTGTTATTCTTTTTCTAGAAAAATTGATAAGATTTTAAATTTAATATGTGAATATTATTTTAAAGAAATTGAAAATGATATTAATAAAAATGAATTATTACAAAATTCATATGAAGATATTATGATTTCTTATATTGTTTTTAAAAGTGATTTAAATGGGAATTTAAGTGATGATTGTAGAAAATTAATTTATGATTATGTTTTAGTTTTAGTAAATGAAGGTTTTATTTTTGATGCATTAAAAAATTTAAATTATGTAAGAAATGATAATGATATTGAAATTGAAGAATTATATAATAGATTATATTATAATTGTGATCAAGATAAAGTTAAAAATTTTTCTAAACCTAAAAACTTTTCAAATAATATTTTTGATAAATCTAAAAAGAATAAATTAGATTTTAAAAATAAAAGTAATATTTTAAATGATGATAATAAAAATATTTTAAATAATAATAAAAATGATGTTATTAATGATTATTTTAAAGAAGTTAAAAAAGAAGAATATAAAGAAATTAATAAAGAAGATAATATTTTTCCTAGGAAAATGCCACCTCCAAAAAAATTTATGCCTCCGAAAAAAAATAAATAAACATAATATAAATTTGACTATATTTAAATAATTTTTTATTTTATTTGATTTTATTTTAAAATATTATATATGAAATATTTTCATTTTATTTATTTAAAGGACTTTGATCAAACATTGTCATAGTATCAAAAAGATATTTATCAATAACTTTTAATTCATAAGATAATTTATTATCTTGACTATTAAAATAATTATTATTATTATTTTCATGATTTCTTAAAAATCTTTTAATATCATTTTCAGTAATTTTCTTAATTTTATGATTAATATCTTTATAAGTTGTAATTGAAGATTCAATATTTTTTTTTCTACAAATTGGACAAGCTAAATTATCATTATCCATAACACAACAAATTAAATGTAATTTATGACCACATTTAAATAAAATTAATAAGTCATTTTCATTAAATTTTTTTTCACATTTATCACATTTTTTTATATTATAATAATTACCTTCAGATAATATTTTATAATAAATTTTTAATTCACCATTTACCTTAAAAGAAATTAAATTTCTAACTAATTCAAATATTTTACTAAAATTAGTATAACCTTCTAACATTTGCATTAAAATAGGTTTAAACTCTTTAAATTCAACTTCTTTATTATTATTAGTAACATAATCAACAATTTTTTGAATACCAACATAAATATACATTTTTTCAAATACTTTTTGTATATCATCAATAACAATTTTATCTAAATTTTTCAAATTAATCTCATTCATACTTTCAGGTTTAATATTTTTAACTTTATTTCTATATTCATAACATAATTTTACTAAACCAAACCACATATCTTCATTTTCTTGTTCTTCACTATGTGCATTTTCACAAATATCAATTGAACGATTTAAATTAATATCATGATTATTAGTTAATTCAGTTAAAATAATTAAATTATTTTCTTTAAAACAATTAATTAATTTTTCATAATCTTCACATAATTCTTTATTACTTAATTCTAAAGCTTCTTTTATATTATCTTGTCTCATATATAAAAAAATTGCAGCATCATTTACATTATTTGAAAGACATTTTTCTAAACATTCATCTGGATATGATAATCTTTCTTTTAAATTTTTTAATATTTCATTTTTTTTATTACATTCACATAATAAGTCAATGTGTGTACTTAGTAATTTATGATATAGATTTATTTCTTCTTCTTCTGTTGGTAAATTGTTTTCTTTGTAATTTTCTAATACTCCTTCTATGTAATCTAATTTTATTTCCTTGTCTTCTGATAATTTTTCTAATACTTTTAAGTGATCATTTTCAAAGTATTTTTCTATTAAGTCTTGAAATTTTTTTATATTTAATTTTGATAATTTTATAAATCTTTTATATATTTCTTCTTTGAATTCTTTGTATTTTTTCATATTATCTTTTTTGAAATTTTTTAATACTTCATTTATAAAAGAAAATGTTGTTTCTATTTTATCTTTGTCATTATATTCATTTAAATATATATCTAAACATTCAACATATCTTTCTAATATTTTTAATAGGTATATTTTTACTAATATAAATGAAGTTTTTTCTGTTGAATTTAATAGTTCTTCTAATTCATTTTTTTTTAAATTCTTTTTACTTTCTATCATTGTATTAAAAATATTTGATAATCTTTTTATTTCATCAAAATTTAATTCTTTATTTCTAAAACCAAAATAGTCTTTTTCATTTTTATATTCATTAATTCTTGTTTCAATACTTAAAATATATTTTGAAGTTTCCATAATAATTTCATTTGATAATTTTTCTAATTTAGTTGAAATTTTGCATATAAATTCATATAAATCATTTTTAATTGATACTTTATTTAATTCTTTTGCTCTATCAATTATAATATCAATTGTTAAAAGTAAACTTGCATGATCAACTTCTTTTTCTTTATAAAATATACCTTCAAATAATTTTTTATCATATTCTATTGATTTAATTGATTCAAAAGATTCTTCTTTTATAAATAATTTTGTTAAAATTTCAAATAAAGAAAGAGAATCAAAATTCAATAATTCATCTAAAATTTTTTTTTTTAAAATCCATAAAAAAATTAATTTTATTGACTTTTGATATTTTTCTTTTTCAATTTTTATATTTGTAATAAATTTATTTCCTTCAATACATAAATTAATGTACCATAATAATTTATCTCCTATATATTGTTTACTTAATTCTAATTGAGATATTGGAATATTTTCTAAAGACTCTTCATAAGAAATAAATTTATCTTCTTCAATTGATTTTGCATTTTTATACATATCATAAATTTCAATAATTCCTTCATAATAATTACCTTCTTCTTCATTCATATATATATAAATTAAAGGAGTTATTAAAGTATATTCAATACATTTTTTCTTTATTTTTTCATTACATATTGAATTAATATTTAAATTAATTAATATTTGTGATAAAATATGAAATCTTTTATTTTCAATATATATATCAACAATCTTTTTAACAGTATCAATATCTAAATTTTTATTTTTTAACTTCCCACATAAAATAAATGGTTCAAATTTCTCAATAAAATTCTTTCCAAAACCTCTAGTATTAAAAATAGGTTGAATTTGATGTAATAAATAATTTAATTCATTCATTTCAATACAAAACTCAATACAAATAATCATACATTTATTAATATTATCATTATAAATATCATTATTATTATTATCATTTTTAATTGAATTAGTACTCATTATAACATATTGTAAAATACAAGCTTTTAAAATATAAGAAACTCTTACTTTTCTTCCTTCTTCATCAATTGGAATATCAGCAAGAGTAATATTTTTTCCATGATAAATATCTAATCCTAATACTAAAATATCCATCCACTCTCCTTTTTGTTGTAAATTATTTAAACATTGTTCCCAATTTAATAATTTTCCATAATAAAATATCTTTGATGATAAAACATATAAAGTTTTCATTTGACTTATTATTAAATTATTAAAAGTTGGTAATTGTAATTTTTTATCTTTTTCAAATGTGTCTGATATATTTGATTGAAATAATATATTTTGATCTAAAAAAATTCCTTCTTCTAATTCAGGTTTATAAATATTATTTTTTTGAGGAACTGGATTTCCATTTGAATTATATATTACTTTATTAGGAGTTAATAAACTAGATTTTATAATTTTAAATTTTTTACTTATATCAAATAAATAAATAATAGAATTAGATAAAAAACCTATTCTCAAAATAGGATAATTATTAATATAATGACCAACTAAATTTAATTTTTCAGGTCCATTAAAATTAAATTTCATAACATAAATATATATAATTTTTTCCCAAGAAATAGAAACTAATCTATAAATTTTATTAATATCAATATTATTAATACTAGCAATAGGATTTTTGTCAAAATTTTCATTATCTATATTTTTATTAGGAAAATTTCTAGGTATATAACCTAAACCAAATGAAACATCAGGTATAAATGATTTATTAAAATAAGAAGGTTTTTTTAATTCATATAATTTTTTTAAATCTGGTTCTAATTGATAAATTAAAACATATTCAGTACATCCTAAAGCAACAATTTCACAATTATTTTCAATAATAAAGGGATATTTTTTTTTTTCTTCTTTTGAAAATTTAATACTTTCAATTAAAAAAAATGGAACTTTATATTGTAAAATATTAACAACTTCAACACTAGTAGTAAAAAAAAAAGTTTCTGAAATTGTAATTCTATTAACATTTCCTTTAATATCACTTGATAAAAATTCCCATGAGCCATCATCAATTTGTAAAAATTTAATAGATAATATTGAATTTCCATTATGTTCTTCTTTTAATAATTTTTTACATTTTCCATTTGATAAATCCCAAAGTGAAATATAACCATTACTATAACCACTTATTAAATAAGAAATTTTATCTGAAATATCCATACATAAAACTTTTTTTTCTTTTGAATTTTGAATATCTGGATTTATTAAATTTTTATATTCAAATCCTTTTTCACATGAATACATTTTAATTTTTCCCATATTATTACCTGTGAATATTATATCATCTTTTGCTGCAATTGATGTTATTATATTACCGTCTTTAAAAAAACGAGAACTTAATGTTGTTTTTGGTATAAATTGAAGTACTTCTAATTTTTTTTGTAAAGTTTGATTTTTATAATTTGATAATTGAAATATTTTTTCATTTTTTTCTAATTTTGAATCTATATATTCTGTTTCCATATAATTTATAAAATCAATTGAATTTTTACATTGTTCAATTTTAGGGTTTTTTTTTTTAATTATTTCATTTTTATCATCAATATCTTCTTTATAATTTAACATATTATTTAAATTATTATCTAAATTTGTAATATCGATTTTATCAATTTCTTTTAATTGTTCATCATTTGTTTGTAAAAAATCTAAATTATTACTTGATATAGTATTTTCATTTTTACCATATATTAAATCTTCAGTTTCTTTTAATATATCTTCTTCATTTAAATCTGTATTTATTACTAATCCTTGAGGGATTGAATTTAAAATTGCATCTACATCACTCAAATTATAATTTTCATTATTTTCCATATGATTTATTTTTTTTTATTAATATATAAAAAATAATATATTTTTATTTAAAAAAAAAATAAAAAAAATAATTACTCATTTTTTTTTAAAATTATTTCAAAAAAACCCTAAAAAAAAAAATAATAATAACACAATCATTCATCAAAAAAAAATGAATAAAAATAAAACAAAAATAATTGTATTTATTTTTGCATTTTATCTTCAAGTTCTTTTTTTTTCCTTTCAGCCTCTTCTCTTTTTTTTTCTTTATACATAGTCAATCTTTCTTCAGGTGATTTTTTTAAAACAGAAGCACTTTTAATCATATCCATTTTTTTTCTAAAAGCAGGAAGATTATTTTCAAGAGTTAATTGATTAATAACAATTTTTTCTCCTGCATTAATTCTTTTTAAATCTGAAATAGATTCTTTATTAATTCCTCTTTTAATAATTTCATTTTGATCTGCTAAAACAATTTGTCTATATTCATCATTTTCAGCTTCAATTTCTTCTTTATTTTTCATACATTTATCAAAATATTCTTTTCTTCTTCTTTTATCTTTTTCTATTTTTTCATTTCTTTCTTTTTCATTTTCTTTTCTTTTTTTTTCAATTCCTGCTAATTTTTTCATTAATAATTTTCTCTTTTTATCTGCTTCTCTTTCTAATTCTTCTAATTTTTCTTTTTTTTCTTGAAGTTTATTTCCTCTATCTTTTTTTTTTTGTTTATGTAATCTTGCTTGTTCTTTTCTATGCCAATACTATATTTTTTTATATTTTTTTTAATTTAAAAAAATGTATTTTTTTAAATAAAATATTTTACTATTGCACAATATTTTTTAAATGCTTTATCTTGATTATCTTTTAAAATTTTTTCATTTTCTTCATATAATTTATCCAAATTTGTATTATGTCTAATTTCACTTTGGATAATTTTTTTAACATTTTTATCATGTAATTCATTTTGATAATCATTATATCTATCAATTATATGTTGAACTAAAAAAAAAAAATTATAAAAATATAAAATTACATTTTTCTTCATTTTGATTTTGAAAAACTTTTCTTTTTTCTTCAATTTCTTCTTGATATTTTTCAACATTATCTCTTGCTTGTTTTTCTCTTTCTAATAAAATTGCCATATTTTTATTTCTCAAAGCCATTTTTTTTTTATTTGAACTTTCTAATAAAGTCATTAAAAGTTGTTCTTTTTTTTTTAATTTTTTTAATAAAGCTGCATTTTTTTTTTTATAATTTTCTTCTCTTAATTCTTTCATTTTTTCTATTGTTTCATTATATCTTTTTCCTTCATCTTCCCATTTTTTTCTTATTTTTCTAAGATGATTTTCATGACGAGCTGACATTTCAAAATCTGTCATCATTTTGTTATAGTCAAAATCATTTATTTTTTGAGCTTCGTTTACTTCTGTTAATAATTCTTTTGCTTCCTATATTTTTTTTTTATTTTTTTTATTTTTACTGGATCGATTTCTGACATTTCTATTTTTATTATTTTTTTTTTTTTAAGTTATTTTTTTTATTTATTATAATTTTGTTTTGTTTTTTATTATATTTTCAATCAATATTTTTTTATAATTATAATTATTTATTTTTAATAATAAAAAAAGAGAAATGCTAAGAAATGGTATTGATATATTTTATTATTATGAAAGTATATGGAATACAAGTTCTTTTATAATGAATAATTTAGATAAAAAAATAGGATATTTAATAAAATATTTTGTAATAAGTGAATTAATAAAGCAAAAGGATTATTTATCAAATAAAAATAAAGAAACTCTTATATCATATATTGAAAATGTAAAAGAAATTAAAAAATCATCATCAAATGATGATTTATCTATTAATTGTGATTATTATATTAATTTTGTTCAAAATATTTATAATAAAACATATAATGAAGATTTAAAAGGTACAATTACATTTCAAACAGCACAAAAATTTATTTTAAGTGCTGATATGATTGAAGTTTTTAAAATTTTTAATCTTTTTGATTTTCAATTACAAAGATTACAACAATTTTGTAGGTATAAATCAATGATTATTGATGAGATATTAAAACAAGGGAAAAAGCCTCCTTCAGGAGGTTTAAAGGATTTTATATATAATCCTGAAAATGATTTGAAATATTTTATTCAGTTTAATCAACTTTCAAAAAGAAGAAATTCTGATGTTAGTAATTTTAATTCTACTTTGAATAATAATAATGTTTTAAATAATAATCAAAATCTTAATCAAAGTACTCAAATTCCAAATAATGTAATGAAAAGTGAATCTAATTATTATGATGAAATTCCTAATGATCCTTATTCTTTAATTCAGAATAATATTGATAATAATAATTGTGATGGAAATATTAATAATAATAATATTAATATTAATATTAATAATAATTATATTGATAATATTAATAAAGTAAATAATGATGTTAAAAACAATAATAATAATAACATTAATTCTAAAATAGATAATAATATTAATGATATTAATTATAATATTAATAATAATAATATTAATATTAATAATCAAAAAATAGATAATATAAGTAATATTTATTCTTATCCTTCTACATCTCAGAGTACTTTTTTAACTGATCAAAGTTTATTTATAAATCTTAATAATTTAAATAATTATTTTAATTCAACTAATAATGATAATCCAATTCAAAGAAGTAATACAGTTCCTCTTCAAAATTTAAATTCATTAAATAAATCATCGATTACAAAAAATAATAATGAAATAAATACAAATTTTTATAATAATAATAATAATAATATTAATAATAATAATAATAATAATAATAATAATAATAATAATAATAATAATAATAATAATAATTTAAATAATGAAAATAGATTTGAAATAAATTATCCACAACAACCAACAATTGATGAAGATATTAAAAATAAAAATGATGAAAGTGGTTTTAATTTATTAGATTCTCTTTCAACAAATAATAATTCTTCTCAATTAAATAAAGGAAGTAATTTATCTTATTCAAATGAAAGTCAAATTAATAAAAGTAATTTTAAACCAAATTCATTTAATCTTATAAATGATTCATCCTATAGTAAATAATAATTAGATAAAAAAAATAAAAATGTTTTTATTAAATAAAAATTTATATTATTATTTATTATATATTTTTATAAATTTTAAATTTGAAAGATATTTTTTTTAAAAAAATAAAAAAATGAATAATGAAATTAAATTTCAATTATCACAAGAAGATATAGATTTATTATCATATGAATTTTCTGAAACTTATATTAATCTTTTATTTGATATTTTACAAGAAAGTTTAAATCGAATTAATAGACATTATATTTTATTATTGAAAAATTTAGTTAATAAAGTTTCATTTTTAAAACCAGAAAAAGTTAATAATTTAAAAAAACTTTCAAATACAATAAAAGAAACAGAAAATTTATTTTTAACAAATTTAAATGTTTTAATTCAATTAATTAAATTATATAAAGCTGATAAGAAAAGAACAAAAATTTATATTATATTAAGTCAGGAAGATAGAAATGAATTTTTAGAAAAATTAAAAGAAAGAAAAATGAAAATTGAAAAGTATTCTACTAATATAAGAAAACTTGAAAATTTACAAGAAAATGTTAAAAATATATATGAAAAAATGATTACTTCAAATTCATTTTCAGAAGATAATCATTAAAAAACTTTTTTTAAAATTTTTTATTATATATTAAAATAATAATTTTAAAATTCAAGAATAAAAAAAATATAAAAATATTAAAAAAAATATTTCTAATATTATTTAATAATAAACCTATAAAACATTACAATCATTTATAATGAAAATTTATAATATTACAATATACAATTTTTTATAATATTTTTTTATATAT